>NMRA01000197.1:393275-432243 GCA_002633005.1 Phoronis australis | reverse complement strand
AATGCTGTGCTAATCTCGTATGTTGGTAAATTTGTTTTTAATTCTATGTTTCTGTGGTGCTTTAAGCAACTGATGCATAGGATGTGCTTGTTTTATGAAGATCACTCACATTTTGTCCCTAGCCTATTGAGGAGACAATGACCATGCCTTTCCATTTTGCAAAGTACAACATACTACATATATGCCCTCTACTGGCCACTTTATGGTACCAATAAACAACCCTAGAAGGATACCGTATGCGGTGCAATTGTGGGCGCATTTCAACACTCTGCGTTGCTCTTGTTGTATTTTCCGAGGCCAGCTTTATTTGTCAAAGCTAGCAGTTGGCAACTTTGGCTTGACCTAATTTTGTTTGTCTTGACCTAATTTTACTTTTGCATGAGCTCCAACATGCTTGTATCAAACAGATCCCTCAGTGTGAATTAAAAATGTTTATAAGCCATATTTTCAAGGTACCTAAACTACACAGTCAACGGACTCATAACGGTCAAGGGACTCATAAACACGGTCACAGACGCATGAACACGACTCACGTACCTGCAAACACCATTCACTGACTCACAAACACAGGAATGGACTCACAAAACACAATTCATTCACCCAAATACACAGGACACGGACTCACATTCACGAAGAAAGACAGTTAACGGACCGCCAAACACAGTTTACGGACAAAATGTAGATGTTAGCTGACCCAGGTAGCCGATGAGCCCGTGACCCAAGTTTGGCGGTCCGTTAACCGTGTTTCTTCGTGAATGTGAGTCCGTGTCCCATGTATTTGGGTGATTGGATCGTTTTTGTGAGTCAGTGAACGGAGTTTGCAGGTACGTGTGTTGTGTTCATGCGTCCATTTATGAGTCCGTTAACCGTGTAGTTTAGGTACCTTGATATTATGCATTGATCATTTGGTGTGTGCAAGCCTAGGCACAGGTTAACTGCCAGAGAGAAGTCTGACAATACACAGACAGGGGGAGTTACTCTGTATTCCTTCCTTACAGCAATACTTCAAGTCGCTAAACAAGTTGTAGTCCTGACTCCTGAACCGCCACTCAGTCCACACCCAGGCCCAGTTTTTAATCTCTGAATTCGTGCCCAACTTAAAACTTAACCAATCACGCTACATTTTTCAAGTTTAAATTTCCAAGTTTACTCAAAGTTTGCCATTCAATTGGTCAGTTTTGGAGTGGACTTTCAAGCAGAGATTAAACCAGGTCTTCATCTAGATGATGTCCAGGGCATGCAAATGGACACCTAACTCAAATTTAGACACTCTGGCTAGGATGCCCTGTTCAGCATTTGGACACTGACTTAAAGTAAGCAAGTAAGCGTGCTTGTCAGCAGCAGCTCTGGAAGCTCATTGGCCGGTCCAGAATAAATAATAATAAAGATAAATGATGTTAGGCACAAAACAGTTTCCTGCAAAATACTACACTTAACATCAATTTGACTTGAGGTCACGAGTCATTGGTTATGGATGCCCTGAGAAATTGGGAAACCCATTTTGAATGTCCTGTTTTTGGATTAAAACCTGGCCCTTGTGATTCTTAAATCATGATTTTTTTGACATTAATAAGAATTGGAACGCAATAACTTTATGACTCATGCATGGTGAATGGAACCCTGAAAATTATTTCTTATTCTTGAAAGTGCTTTTGTGTAACACACCAAGTTATGTTTCAATTTCTGTTTTCCAGGTCATTTGAAAAAGTCATAGCTGCGATGATGCAACAAGATTAAGGAGCGTCTTTGATTTCTTGGACCACCAGAGTCGAATAACTTCCCAGGATTGCCAAAGCCTGCAGAATTTGTCGCAAAACTGATGCAAAAGGAGTGTCGGGGACCTATACCGTCTTTTTGTTATGATTGTGAGATGGACGAGTCAAGCTGTGCGCGCACTGTTAGCAGTATCATTTATGATGGACTGGATGGATGTCCAGACTGTACACAATTTATGTAATACTGGCTGTAATCTTTGTATGTATCATATTGACATTCAACTAGTCAGGACTATTGCCCTGAACATGTATAAATTATGGATGACTGATGAAACACCAGTCGTGTTAAACAGCTATAAACCCATGTTTTGTCGAAGAAGCAAACTTTCGATTTATATCATTTACTAGTCAGAATAAAATTAGGTCCTTACACTGATGGCAAGGGATTTGTGGGTTTGCAAAACAACTGACAGTTCGCTATACCTCTAAACCTTACCCCTTGCACAAAATATCAGGCTGTGACAGAACAACATGTTGAGGCTGGTTATGACACGCTATGACAGGGCAACATATAGAGCCTCGTTACAACACGCTGTAAACAGGGCAACATATAGAGCCTCGTTACGACACGCTGTAAACAGGGCAACATATAGAGCCTCGTTACAACACGCTGTAAACAGGGCAACATGTAGAGTCTGGTTATGACACGCAGTGACAGGACCATATATAGAGCCTCGTTATGAGCAGTCTGTCAGTTCTTAAAGTCACCTCAGGTTAGGCTAAGCCCCAGTAAGTAATCTAAACCAAACTTTGGGTTTTTTTGATGGAATAAGGCTTCTAGGGAAGTTCATCACAGGCACTATAAACTTCATGTAAAGTTGTCAAGATATGTAGAAAATTGGTTTCAACCAAATAAATAAATTTCACACCAACATGATGTTGTTCCCAAGTGCAAATATTACTTACTTTATTTATCAATGTTAAATAAAGTGTTCTGTTACAGTAGTAAGTTCCTTTGTTATATTACCTTGTTAAACTGAGATGGGTTGAACCTAAGCTTTCTGTAGCCAAGTGCTGTCAAATTATCAGTCCAACCGAGACTATTATTATATTTTGGAATGAGTAATCTCCTTGGCATTCTAAGGCGCTTCCTATCTCGATACAGTGGATTTGAATTGTTATTCGATATGTGATGTCGGGTTTTCGCAAAAAGTTGAGATTTTTTATACCGTAAAACTGAAGGCCTTATATTTGAATACAAGGCCATGTTGTAGTTTGAATTCTGGACATACGTAAAAAAAGGCATGTGGTATTGTTTTTTGTTTTTCTTTGCCAATGAGTCATTACATATTTTCATGGAATGATTTTAACAGATCAATATTTCATTCAATTTAGCCGTGCAAACTGTTGTACTCAACAACAGCTGCAAAGTTTTCACCCTTCTGAAAACTGCAGCATCAAGTTTGCAATACTTTTCCAACCATCATCATCATAACCAAACAAAACCTTTGATAAAACGACCCAAGGTTTCATAGTAATTTGAGCTTGAGGTGTCCCGGACTTGTCCATTGACTTTATATCCCAGTCTATAGGCATTCAGTTTCCATGAAGTTTTGCAAGATGATTTGAACAAAGATAGGGAAGATCCAATAGTGCGCTCCTTAGTTAAAATGTAAACATTGACATGCAGTCTGTAGTAGCACTGGTCTTAAATTGAACATTTTTTTATTTTCAAGACAACATCAAGTCAAACCATTTTCACTGCCTTCTTAGAGCATAACAGACTCCCAGTCCTGGTTAAAATTTTATTGTATGATAGAAACTAAACAAACCCTCCTTTTAATTACCACGATTTCAGTTCGATTTTCAACTGTCATTGGCATGCGCCAGCAAGAGTGTAGCTTCCATATTTGCGAATATGCACAAGCGTACCGGAAAACCCTTGATGTCTGTTATTTCTGCACTACACTTTGGTTCAAATAATTTTTTAACTTTATCTTCTCAATTGCAGTATCATACTCGTGATACATCCATTAGAAAATGATAGGCAGTCGAACAGGAACATACTTCACAAAACTGTCTACGTGTCCATCAAGAGCTTCATGAAGCTCGCAAAGAATGTGATACTACTTCTGTATTGGTTCACATTTGCCATTTCCTTTCAGCAATTTGCATTTTACACCTGAATCACGTATCAGTTGCAGATGGCGCTGGCTGCTTCCTTCTTAACGTAAAGGAAGATTTGTCTGTAAAAAATTTAAAATAAACAAAGATATACAATAAACGTTCACACTTTCAAAATTCCTCTGTAGTAAGATTAGCATGGTATAAAACTTATATTTTCATGATACAACGCTGCAGTTGGGTAAATTCTCAAGCTTTTGAGATATCAGCTCATTCATTTGTTGAATGGTCAAAAACACTTAAGTCCCCAGTAACCATCTAGCATTGTGTCACAGAACTAGCCAATTTATAGTCATTCCTACTCACTTCAAGCTGTCTTATTAGCATGGTCTCTAGCAATAATCAACAGTAATTTCATGCCAGGCAAATAAATCACTTCTTATATTGTAGAGACTAAAGAACAGAATGGAATCAATTTATATCAAGTGCTCTAAATTACTAAGATTAACTCACACAACTTAAACATAAAGTCAGATTTTCACTAATATAATAACTGGGACTAAGTTGTGTGGCATGGTTCTAGTTTGTTCAAAATTCCATTCTGACAGGAAGTCTCTCTGTCCAGTAGAATATGACTGCTTTGTGTGACATTTTACTCAAGGTGGGTGCACAGTAACCTAAGAAAACTGCTTGAAAAGTCAACAAAGATGCATCTTACAGGGCTTGGAATTTTCCGCAGAAACGCGAATTTCCGCTTTTTTATTATATTTCCGCGTAAAGAAATCAGATTTGATATAAAATTTCCGCGGCAAATTTCTTTCTTACTGCCGCGTTGCCGACGACTTTCACCTTGAAAAGCAGAAGTTGCTCTTTATGTTTCGGAGGAAGGTAAATTGTCAACATTGCCGGGGCATCTGGGATAGCGTGGTGGATTTCCTCAATGGCGACTCGTGTGATTGTTAACAGCGGTGACAAATACTACGACTCTGCAGCCAAAAATGTGCGGAGGTGGGAGTGGACGGACCAGCTAAGACAGACGCAGACGCACCCTTCCGGAGGTGGTACCGTTTTTTTTTTTAGTCCTCTCGACTTTATCAAGGCTGGCTGCGCGCATGTTTCGGGCCGTAAAAATTTCCGCGTTTTTCGCCATTGGTCATTCCAAGCCCTGATCTTATTGAAATATTGAAATATGTGTTGTCTAAAATCACACTTACTTGGAGGTTGAGACATCTTTGATGTCAACCAGATAAACGCTTCAGCTATACTTTGTCTGCTGTCCACTGATGTTTCATATAGCTTCACTGTAAAACCAAAACGACAGATTTAGAACATGTAACAGTAAAATCTCACCAATTTAGACCATACAGTGGCCAAGTGAAATTTCAGTCTTCATTTTTCCATAAAAATAAGTAGCATTAAAATAATCACATGCAATAATTAAAGTGTTATACAATGTGAAAATCAAAATTGTGAATACTCCATACAGATGATCTGCTCAGAATAATGCACAACTCAATACTGCCATAATTAGCCACAGTACTAATTGACCTTTTTCTTTAAGAGCCCATTTTGTTGCAGTTTCCGCATCCACCTGTCGACAGTCGTAGAGATCAATCTTGTTCCCAATCGCAAGAACTGTCAACTGGAAATAAACAGAAACACTGTATACAGCGGGAAATTCACTCTATTTGCATTTGTTTGAGCCCAGCTTCTTCAAAACAAATTTCAATTAATTTGGCATTTCCTTTTTCATGGTCCAGATTTTCAGCCAAACAGATAAAATAAATCATTAACAAGCACTTTGGCAAGTGATATTTCGCACACTACATACTATAGACATTTAGTTTCTAAAAACGTTTAATTCCATGACTACCATTCTCGTGCTTAATCCTTCCACAGTGTTCACCTCTCAGGTGTGTGGTTCTCCACTGACGATCTTTTCCGTTAAGGTATGAAACTTATGGACTGTAAATATGACATCATTTGCTAAAGCGCTTCATATTTGTTTTCTTGTATTCTCACTTTCTGCATGAAATTCAAATCATCAACCAGGTTACACAACCACACGTCATGTCTCGGAAGTTAATTTTCACATTGTGACATAAAATGACTTCTTTTCTCAATAAGATCTTTCTCGTCATTGTCATAGAAACAGAGTATTAAAAGGCATAGTTTGGAGAGGGATGGCCACACGAGGCTGCTTCAAGTGATGTCTTGTTTGTTTGTGATAGTCACCAATAGCTACCATGGCAGGGGAAATTTTGAGACCAAGGGTCCATTTCATGAAAGTGACACAAGGCTTAAGACAGAAATTTGACCTTGCAGTCCTGCTTTAAAACTGCTGAATAAAGGTTTAGCCAAGTAATTATGAGCGCATCACAGTACACAAAAAATTATCTCATTAACTAGCAGTTACGTGCACCTGTTTAATGGCCGTGCACTTTTGATCAAATGTGATAAATAATTATTTTTAAGAGATTGCCTCAAGTTCCTTTACATGAAACAGACCCAGGCACATTTCACTGGACTTGATCAGCCTGCTTCACGGATTTTATGTTTATGATGTTTGTAGGAAGAAAATATTCCTTAGAAGCGGCTTACCAAAGCTGTATTTTATTACTGTAAAAATATAAAAATGGAACCATAGTGACAATAACAAACCAAAAAGATTAATTAATTTAGGTAAGAACACCAAGAATACAACGTGGCGGTAACACGGCTGTGTACCCCATCATTTACCTCTTTCTTTTCTCTATTTTTATCAATCTCCTTTTTCAGTTTATTGATGCAGTGGAATGAGTCCCAGCTAGTGACATCGTAGATCAACACTATTCCCTGAAACAGCAAGTGACATCGTAGATCAACACTATTCCCTGAAACAGCAAGTGACATCGTAGATCAACACTATTCCCTGAAACAGCAAGTGACATCGTAGATCAACACTATTCCCTGAAACAGCAAGTTACATCGTAGATCAACACTATTCCCTGAAACAGCAACACTCAAACTGTTTACACTGCACATACACACATGACGTAACTTTTTCATCAAGCATTTCCTTTGTAACATAGGGGGAAAATGTACTTTGCACTAAAAATTGCATTTTTCTCGAGATTCTATCCAAGAAATGAGTAATCCAACTGATCTGAAGGGTTGTGTGCAAAAAGAAAAATAACTATAGCATTGAACATTGTCGAAATTAAATTTGTTTTACATGGTGTACTTGTTTCAAAAAACATCAACTTCCTTTACAGACAAATTTGCATTTCCAAAGCAACATCATGGCGTTCTTATCTTTGTCTGAATAGAAATTGGTTACAATCAGTTGCATAGAATTTCCCTGATGGCCATACTGCCTAAACCTCCACGGCACACAACTTAACAGACATGTTCTTTAGCAAAAACAACACGACAGTTCTTCTCAAGCCAAGAAATCATTTTCTAATCTTAGTAAGGAACAAGATGAGACTGGTTTGTTAACAAGGTACATGTAAGTAGCCCAAGTCGAAAGTTGTTTTTAACAGAATGTGAGGGTTTATTGCCACTTTAAGAGAAGATGCACATCTGACTTCCACGAGTTCGTTAATATTTGCACCCATGTGAGTTTGCACCCATGTGAGTTTGCACCTTGCATACCACCGCCAACAGATATAATGATCATTCACTATAGAATTGGTATAGTTGTACCTTGCAGAGATTAGAAGAGATCTATATAATTGAAGGGCTCACATGAGATTAACTCAGGTCACATTCCAAAGAACAAAGCAAGCATTTGAGAGCATTTAGGTTACTGTACTCCTTGACAGAGTCACAAGTGATTTTCAATTTTCAGAAGTTCGATGTGACGAAAAATTATTAATAAGAACCAAATTCAATAAGTTAGATGAGCAACATAAATGACAGATGTTTCCAAGTCCAGATAGGCAAGTACCATGCCCAAACACTAGGTGGTGCTGTTACTATTAGACAGACACCACAATTAATACAATTGTACTTACATCAGCGTAGCTTACATACTGTTTCTGCAGCTCAGGTTCATTCAAATCCTACAACGTAAAAACATTCAGTCGAGAAAAGATTCAAATAAATCACCACCATTTCCATGGCTTGGTAATGCTACGTATGACAAGAGATTGTGAACAAATAGAAATCTATAGGAGGACTTATGTCAATGCTTATATGTAGCACCATCCGTGAAAATTATGATTGTTTTCCTTGAAAACAGAAGATTAAGATACCTTTAGAGCAAATACAACTAGCAAACCAGTTCATGATATAGGAGTACCCTGTCTTGCCCACACATCAAAACCATCAACCTCCAAAAGGTATCTTCATCTTTCAATCTCATTATTCTAATGGAGTACAGTAGATTTCATTGTTTGGTTCACCCTTAGGAGTGGAACCCCGTGTTTTGGTTCACCCTTGGGGGTGGAAACCTGAACTTTGGTTGCTTTATAAGGGGAGTTAGTGTTTCTAAAAACACATGATGCACGGACTGAAAAAAGACCACTGACTGCTTCAACAGAAAAGATTCACTGCTGCTAACTTGACTTTGTCCAGTTTGAAGTTTGTGACTTCAGCTTAACCTAAACTACAACGTAGGATTAGATTCCATTGTTAAAACATCCAGAATTTAACATCAGAAAAATATGTATAACATGTCCAGACGTAAGTTTGAATTGGACAAGTAACACAAATAACATATGTGAATTACCGACTTCCAACTGCAGAGAAAAGAACACAAAACTGCCAAGAATCACTAAACTTATAGTTCTTCAGCTTGGAAGACTAAAGACATAATTATTATTCAATAAAAGAGGTTATTTTGACAGACACATTGTAGTCAGAGTTTATAAGAGACAAACTGGTAGTCAAATTGTGACTAAGCATAGATTCTCAATACAAAACTGTCAAGAAATGTCTTTCATTTTGTCTGTGTTACTATTGTTGATGAACGTAACTAACCACAGGAGCCGTGTCATAGAACCTCACTCTCTCCTTCACACTACGATCAGTTTCAATGTTGGCAATGTAGATATCCTCAATTGTTGGAGACATCGCCTGCAATAAATGAGTAAAGTAATTCACTAAACAAAAGTGTGTACTTCCATTATATAACAAGAGAAAAAAGCTTGATTGCTTATCCAACAGACTTATCTGGCCTTGGTTGATTATAAAGAGGATTAAATTGTTGAAATATATAGTAAGAGTTCATCACTTAATCATCAATTATAAGAACATTTTGTAATTTTTCACAACACCATGTATAATTCAAGGATATTTAGACAGTTAAGAATGGGAAGCCTAGTTTCAACCTTCCATAAGCCAAAACAACCAGTTGTGTGGCTGCATTATTCAACACTTAAAGCTGCACTTGTCCTGCTTAGCTGGCTAAAAACAAATTCGGAATTTTTATTCTCGAAAATTTTATCTCACAATATTCTTGAATTGTGATAGGATTCTATTTTCAAACAAGAATGTCAAAATCATTACTATTAACTCAAGCAAACCATCAGTGACACTCAAACAACACTTCAGAGTTTATTGAAGGTTGGCATGTATGCATTGCCTGAGACTTCACATGGTAATGGAGAAAGAATCCTGTCCAATTTGATAGCAGTAAAAGCCGTAACTCCATTTTCATTCTTATCATTCAGCAAAACAGGGCAAAATAGACCTTTAAAGCAAAAAGTATATTACTTTTGTACAAAGTGTTCACACAGGGCTATTTGACAGTAAATCTGTATTCCTGACTCTTAAAACAAACACAGCTAGTCCCCTTAGTCCATGCAAATGACAATGGAGAGGGCAAATGGCAAAAAGGCCACTGTCACAAAATCTCGGTGACTGAAACATATTTCATTTCTTCTTTGTCAGCTCAATTTGGTCTGACCAACAAAGCAGAAGTTGCTTCCAAGCTCTCAATTAAATATTTCTGAGATTTGTTCTTACTTACAGAACCTTTGATGTGACTGCCATAGATCAACTGCTCAAGTAAAGATGTCTTCCCAGTAGCAGCACTGCCCATCACGAACACCTTCCACGTTTTAGAGTTTGCAGGCATTATTTAGTCCATTAGTAACACATTTCAAGTAATGAATTCATCAGACTGTAATGACAAATACATCCATAGACTATAGTACATCTATGATTCATCAGACTGTAATGACAAATACATCCATAGACTATAGTACATCTATGATTCACATCAGACTGTAATGACAAATACATCCATAGACTATAGTACATCTATGATTCATCAGACTGTAATGACAAATACATCCATAGACTATAGTACATCTATGATTCATCAGACTGTAATGACAAATACATCCATAGACTATAGTACATCTATGATTCATCAGACTGTAATGACAAATACAGAAACTGAATTTACACATTTATAAACATTTCTGGAATGCTTTCCTTAAATTGTATATCCCGAAGTTTAAAGACAAATATAGCCAACCATTACTTCATTTGATGAGATCCATCAAATTCTATAGTGGAGAGGAACCACTGAAGAGCCAAACTATAAGATCACTGAGTTGTGAATGTGAAAATATGGAAATGGTAGTTAATTAGTGATAACTTGGCTCCTCAAATGTTAATGTTTATAATAGTTTGGCAAATACGCAATGCAACTCAAGTCATGTGTATTCTACTAATGAAAAACAACCTTAGCCCCAAGGAAACGCAATGAGCAATATAATGTTGACTTTCTCTTCCTCAAGATGATAACATATTGCATGTCCAAAAGACAGTGGTATGATATGGGCCACATCATTAGGAATTGTCAATGAACTTGCATGGTGGATCGAGACGAATAATTTCATGTAATCCAGCACTGTTGGAAAATTACCATTACGTTCATAATACCGCAATTGCAAGCAATGTGCCACCCAATAGGTACCTCGCATAGCCAGGGTGACAATGATAACTTATCCCTATTCAGTATGACGAGAAGAATAGAGTGAAAAGTCACTTCGTCTTTAATTTATTGATGCAACATAACAACTCAAAATCATGGGACACTATGCGCTTGTAACCGGCCTTGGCACGCCATATGGGTTGTCACAGCCATGAAAGCTCGTGGGAACAAAATATGAAATGTGCTGGTTCACGAATCACTAAGAGACTCAGTGGCGGATCTACGAGGGGGGGTCAGGGGGTTTAAACCCCCCCTCGGGCCAGGACCCAAAATTAAAAAAAAAAAACAAAAGCGTCTCCAGCAAAACAAAAACGGCACTGCCAGCGTGTGTAAACCCCAAGTAAACCAACTTGGAAAAAATTGAGGGGGGGTTCACTCTGAAAATATAGTTTTTTGCGTTGTGAATTGCTGAGTCATTGTGGCTCATCGGCAAAACGCGCGGGGATTTATTGTGCGCGCGCTTCCGTCGACACTTCTGAAGTAGCCAAGCATTTTAGATGGATTCACCGCTGAAAGAGCAGTTCTACAGCTGATTTCTTTAGGTAACTAGCTTCTTTACTCTAAGATATATTTTGATTTGATTAGGGAAAATAATGCGGTGCCGCAATCCTGATATTCAGGCGAATTGATGTGCAACGTTTTTACCTCATCTTTCATGTCGTGTCATTCTATTACACTCCACACGTTTGTAACTGATGTAAAGTAAAGTTGTCTTGCGCAATATCATACAGTGTACATGTACATGTAATATTGTGTACATGTACATGTAATATTTTTGAAAAAATTCTTTTTCCGAAGAATTGCTATTGTGGCGGGCGTCGTGGTCTGGTCGCGAGTCCGTTTGAAGACACACTCTATAAGAAGTTATGTCTATACAAGGAATGACCAAGGGGGCACTCACATTGAGAAAGTGACCGCATTCGCGAAAAGTGTACAGTACCAGAAATTGCAAGGAGGCTGTTCTTTCACAACAAAGTATTGCGGGACTCGTGCGATGTTCAATAGGCCTCCTAAGGAGTCCTAGTTCCGACCTCAACACCTACCGTCTGTCTACCTGCAATAAGCACACTGCCGTCTTCTATACTCGGAATTTCCGCAGAAAGGCTCACCCGATGAAACGCTCATGCCCATGGGCATTTATTTGATATTAGTACTTCGGGTTTCAAGTGTTCAGACATTGGGACATTTATTTCGAAAATTGCAAGAGATGCAAATAGGTCCTGGGATGCTTCGTCAAGGTTTGAAGTGGTCCATGATGAACGGATCAAATTTAGTTGCGCATGTAAGTCTTTTGAATGGACTTGGCAACCTCAAGGGTCTTAGTGTCAGCTGAGCTGCGAAACGAGATGCTGACATTGTAGGGGCTTACAAGCTCATTGACAAAGTGCAAGAGTTGGCAACAAACATCGAAGATATCTGGGTAGAATGGTTCCAAGACGAGCAAATCATTGGATCCGATATACAAATTCCTCAGTAGTCTAGACAACAGAAGGATAGGACTAACGCATGAGTAACCACTGGGGATTAAAATTTTAGAGAGAAGTTTTCAATTCAAAATTTTTTGCATAGTACACTTTAGGTCTCGCGACGGACCAGGCCAGCTTGATTTGTGTAGATGTTGAGTTTCAGTGTACTTCTGGTCCCTCGGCGACTAGTCTTGTGATTTTTTTACCAAAGTGTGCTTTGTAAAACAATATATCTCAACCAGTACTGTTTGCTCCTGCGACAGATCGACTATTTTTATAGGGATAATAACCACAGGTGTACTCTTGATCTCGTGACGGACCAGGTCAGCTTTTTGTGTACTCTCAGCGTACATCTGGTCCCTCTGCAAACTAGTCCAGTGTATCTTTTCACCACTGTGCACAGGATGTTTTGGTTTCGTGAAACTGTTTTCAGATAACTTGTTTCCTGATAGATTTGACGTTTTTCAATTGTTGTCAACGTGATTCAGCTCAATAAAGTGATACCTAATTATTCATTGTCGCTTTTAATAATAGACTATGAGTTGAGAGCACCATCGTTCGCCAGTTTTTCTCGCAACGAGACAGAACACATGTTTATTTCCAGAGTAACAGTACAGGTCTTCGTTCTTAAACAGCTTGAGGCTGCTGTTACGCGATCATCTGATATTCAAGTTTTTACGCCTCGTCGGTGCTCCTTAATTATGCTCTTGAATATTTGGAAATTGTCTAAACCCCTGTATACACACCCCACTTTTTCGTATACGACTTTTCATATGCTAAAAAAGGTGTGTGTAAGCAGATGTTCCAACAAAAATTTTTGCTGGTGGCGTGACTCATACCCAGATGTGCACAATATGGTTTCACGAAACTTATGTGCCAAGTTCATGTGACGAAATCGAGAAGGGTTTTTAATTATCTTAAGAAAAACTCCAGAGACATGTTAAGTGCCAGAAACTTACCAGGATGCATGGAAATTTCACTATTTGGCTACAAAAACTAAAAAATTTCTTACACGGGAGGGGAAACCCCCCTCCTGACCTCCTCCCGCTCGGCGCTTCGCGCCTAGGATTCGACCTTGGCGGGAATCCTAAACCCCCCCTTGCTGAAAACGTAGATCCGCCACTGAGACTACAGTGTATTCTATAAAAGAGTGTAGTCAGTGGCAGATTTAAGGGGGGGCCCAAGGAGCCGGGCCATGCCCCCCCTAAAATTCTCCCAGATTCCATTTGGCAGTGGGGGGTGCGAATTTCTAACGGCGAAATCCTGGCTAATACTCTGCCCTGCCCCCCCAACTCAAAATCCTGGATCCGCCCCTGGCCCTCATATAAGTCTGTAATTACCTACCTCGCAGTAATCCACAGCTGCACAATGTCTTCCAGTCTGGACAAAACTTATCTCGGTCTTTTTAGACAATACTTCTCATACAGTTTATATATAACATGCAAAGTGTACGCGAAAATGTGCCGAAATTCGAAATTCCGACGATACACGAAACGAGATGAACAGTAAGTAGTCCATCTATCTACTAGTAAGTAAACTGCCGTGAATCGTTCGGTCATTTTGGATACTTTGGGAAAGAATGAGTTGGTCAAAACCATTATTACCTGTGTGTAGTACAGTCAAATTCTTCCAAAACCGTGTGTTCTGCCTCAATGCGCCTCATAAACACGTAATGTGTTCGTAAATAACAGATACAGACCTCGGAGAACCATAACCGAGTTCACAATCAAGAAACTACATTACTGACATCTGGCGTGCGTTCAGTAGACGCTAGGTCCTAGCTATAACTTAGTCTAAGTCACGTGCTCTTATTTAAAATGCACGGCAATATCTCACGTAATCTCGCGAAGTCTTGCTTTTTAGCGAGGTCCCAGTGTTACTGAACGGGAGGCTGGTGACCGCAATTTGCTGTGCGTGAACTTGGAATACGCGATACAACTTGACAAGTTCGTTCAAATGATCACGTTCACTTTCATAAAAATTTGCTCTGCACTAAATTAAATTACATTTGAATAAAAGAATGCCAATTTTAACCAACCTTTTCAACTACTGGCGATCCTTGTATTTCACCAAACAATAACTGATTTAGCCATTCAACATCCTCCGGTGCAACACGGTAAAAGAGAAAATGGGTTATCGTGAGGCCAATAATTACAAAAATTCTTTTCACTGAACAAAAAAATTCCCCTGGTTGCTTTAAAGAATATTCAAATCCAAGTTCACGCATGCCGAAAGAGTTTACCCAAAAGACAGTCATAGTAATGCTGTGTCTCGGAACTTGGAACTCCTACTCTAAGGCTTCAGTTATAATCTCAAGATCGCGTATGCGTGAACTTGAATATTCATTTGGGCAATCAGGTTATTTTTTTTGTTCAGCGTAAAGAATTTTTTGTAACTATTAGCCTCATGATGATGGGATGATGGACACCCATTGAGCGTAACTTCTGCCAATCGGCCCGAGGTTCAACGGTTAAATAACTGATTATGATTTTTTGGTGATTTAGATCGGCAATGACTTGATCAGTCACGTGGAATTGAAAAATATTAGTTAAAATTTACGTTATTTTATTAACATGTAATTTGATTTGGTGCAGTGTGAATTTTTGTCAACGTAAACGTGATTATTTGAGTAAACTTGCCAAGTTTCTACGCGTATTCGAGGTTCACGCACTCGCGATCTAGAGATTAAGCCGTAACATTCCAAGTTCACGCGCAGCAATAATACTGTTATGTACCGGGCCCTTTTGGCCCGCTCCCCGCACCACTTTTTGGCGTTCACTACCAGAGACTTCTCTTTTTTCCACTGAAACATGCAATTCTGGCTCAATAAAAATTTAACTCAAACGTAGGACTTATCATGTCGATTACACGTACCGGACAGGCGGCCTGAGCTGGTTACTAATTCAATGTCCGCCACCAACGCCTCAGTAGGAGCGTAAGCCTAAAGCATTGTTATATTTCTCACGCAAGATTCAGTAAAATTAAGAACTCTAAAAACAAATTTTGATTCAATATTGATAAAGAATAAAAACAGTGCCCTTAAAATATTTCGGCCAACTAACGAAAAACATTTTGGAGGAAAAGTGGCTGAAAATTCACGAACTATTCCCCAACTAATTTCCCTTTAGTCCGAATTCCGGCGATAGCGGTTTTCAGAGGCCTGATATCAATCATTCTGTTTTGTTAATCGCCAGCTCAGTCTTTTGTCCGATGTCACGACACATATCCTTTACGCCTATTGAAACTTGAATCACTGTAAAAAAAAAAAACTACGACAGTCAAAACTTTTGCCAAAAATCCCGTCGCAGGCAGGGCTAGTGGGCAAATTTTTGATTGATCGCATTTCTTCCGCTAAAGAATGATTCTACACGTTAACATTTTACGAGGTATTAAATTTCAGTAAGCCAAACATGTTTAAAAATATCATTTTCTGTCATCCAGGCACTAATTACCGCGACGAATAGAAAACCTTCGGCTTGAACGGCTTGAAGCATTCGAAGTCAGCATGTTGTGCCAACTGTCGGTATCACAAAAAAATTCATTAGTTAGGTTAAGTTTAATCCAGGATTTATTTGGTTAAATCTAGGAACGTGGTTCCTAGGTTAAATAAATGATCCAAAGTGAAAGACAGTGTCATAATTAACTTTAGTACTGTAAAAATGGCGTCGAGGTTTGCCGACGTCTCCAATATGAACTAATCAAGTTTAACTTATTGTTTAAAGCTGCACTTCGCGCTCTGCACGTTAGCTAACAACTGAAATCGAATCCTTTTACTCTCCCATAAAATGGCCTCACGAAAGTCCTTATTAACGTCGAGTGATAGTATCCCATTTATGCTCATTGATTTCATCCGGACAACGAGTGTCAACCTAACCATGCTTTTGCGCAGTGGAGCGTTTGCAGAATTCTTCATCTTATCGATAAATTTTCACTGAAGTAATATAAGTTACGATTAATACACGTTAATTCTCTTAAACGGGACCCAAACTTTCGTTAATATTTTTTCCAGTAAAGGCATTGACTGAGGAACTTTAAATCATGCAGACCGTCTTCAGTTTTATTGAGCTCACGCTTATATTGAACGTTTTTTACTGATAGTGGCTTTCCGCCCACTCGATGCTTGGACGTTGTATTTAGTCCAATGAAGCACGGGAAGACGTGAAATAATGTGAAATTTAGTACACACTCATGCTCGCACCCGGGGGGGGGCCATTTGACGAAGTGGGCAAAAAGGTCCACCCCAGAGAAACAAAACGTCGGACAAAACGAGACAAAAGTTCACTAAAAAAGACGCATACACACAGTTCACAGTCCTGAAGGGTGGTACCCGTTTTTTTTTTTTTTTTTTTTTTTTTTTTTTTTTTTTTTTTTTTTTTTTTTTTTTTTTTTTTTTTTTTTTTTTTTTTTTTTTTTTTTTTTTTTTTTTTTTTTTTTTTTTTTTTTTTTTTTTTTTTTTTTTTTTTTTTTTTTTTTTTTTTTTTTTTTTTTTTTTTTTTTTTTTTTTTTTTTTTTTTTTTTTTTTTTTTTTTTTTTTTTTTTTTTTTTTTTTTTTTTTTTTTTTTTTTTTTTTTTTTTTTTTTTTTTAAGTTAGTTCTCACGATTTTTTGTCAGCAAAAGGTCCACATCGACAGAAATTCGAGTCCCCCCATTTTCAAGGCTGGGTGCGCGCATGACACTGCCGAGAAACGATGACATGTCGCGGAGTTTAACAATCTTTTCACAGCGGAGCTACATAACAGCGTCTATTCGCAGTACTGAAAATTGTACAGGTTCATGCAAAGCTTCGGGTCACCATTTCAAACAGAACAGATGTTCGCAAAAGTTTGGTACTTGTTTAGGGAGAATCGCTCTGTAGTCGTCATGTAGATAAGCCTAGTACGTAAATGTAGATATACAAACTTAAGTTATTCCGAATCAGACCGAGTGTGAGTGTGGGGAACGAGAGTACTGACAAGTGTCATCTCTCTTCTCCCATTTTAGCCGTATTTAGAATAACGTCATGCCCATTTCAAGCCTAATCCCTACGAGTTTCCTTGAAAATAATTATTTGTTTTGTACTAAGTCACTGTTATCTTTTGTTAGGATACGTAGCCCAACTCAGGAACATCCATCAATAATTTCTTGGTTAATAAACCTAACATGATAAACCCTAAAAAGATTAAAATTGCTGAGGAATGTTTGCTGAACATAAAGATCAGTGACTATGTATAAACCGCCAAATGCCATCCCATGCTAGGGTACTAGTCCAGTGCAAATATATTAAAGCGAGAATTGTGTCAGGTAAATAAACAGATTTATTAAATTAATAAATTCAGCAAAAGCCCAACACAAAGTTATGAAATATAACACAATATCAATGATTTGCCTACATCTATGAAATATAACACAATATCAATGATTTGCCTACATCTATGAAATATAACACAATATCAATGATTTGCCTACATCTATGCCAGAGATTCTAAATATGTCCCTTACATAACTTGAAAATGATGCGGACAGACCTCACAAAATATTATTCAAAGTGACAATAAACCCTCATTCTATCAAAGAAACAAAATGATGATTTAAACCACTTACCAGTACAAAATAGCTTAAAATATGAGAAAATAACTTTGGACTTACAGAGAACTAACATTACCTATTACATGATACCATACTTAACAAATAGAACGTGAAGTTGTGACAACTTCTAACACAGTTACACTCAACCAATAGCAACCTGTCAGTTCTTAACAACGCTAGGAATCACACATATTTTGACAAAGGAAATATTTTGAAATCAAGTCGTCTAAATAATTTTTTGTGATCAAAGGCAGATTTATATCCCCTTCTTAAAAATATTAAAATATGGTTCACCTGAATGATGCACTGAAGATACACCTGAACGGACATATCAGCAGCAACATCATCACTGTTTAAAAAAGCATGGACATCAATACAATAAGAAATACAGTACAATAAGAAATGCAATACAATAGTAAATACAATACGATAGAATGCAATTAAATGCAATATCTTTCAATAACTGTTGCCAAATTGATATACATTATTAAATTCTTACACGAATGGTTTTAAACACAGCTAATATTTTAAATCCACCAGCAGGTTATGGATGTTTGAAGAAATTAAATATTGTATTAAAGATATTTAGATGTTATTTGATAACAAAGTCTAAGGCAAGAGAACTGTACATTCAGTATAGTATTAAGGATGTTTAGAGGTTATTGGATAACTGTACATTCCTGATAAATCAGCATTGCGGCAAATTGTGCTATCATAACACATGCACATAGCTGCTTTCGAACACATGAAAATTTTCAGATCTCATTTGACACGGTTTGGACACCATTTTTAAAGACACTGTAATACATTCCACGTCTGGGGTCGTCAGAAACTCACTATTTCTATGATGCCCTCAAAAAGAAAATTCTTAAGGTGATACAGCCAGCGTTTGAAATGCGGGATGCAAACTATTGGAACTTTAAGCTTGCTCTTCAACACCTCATCAGTTTTATCGACTTCCCAGTTATATTACACGGTCTTAATTTAACAAAGCAAGATACTTGAAAAATGAAAACCACAGCTACTGTCAAGACATAACATTTAAATTAATTGTCTTTCATACTTACAGTGATAAAGTTTAAAAACTTCAAGAACAAAACCGTAGTTGGTCGGGACATAAAATAAATTTCCGCTCTAGACTAAGGAACACTTAAAACTTTGATCACATAATGTGGTCAGCACCATGCAGTTATTATACACCACCTCGTGGTAGATTTTAAACTATATCTAGCATCGACGCACACACGTCTTGCAACAGACTATTCTACAAAACAAATTTTACATACAAGTTTGAACTGTGAAAATAGTCACAAATAATATGTTTTTACATATCATACACGTGAAAATACAATCAATCAATATTTAATACCATACAACGCCTGTGGCCCAAACTAGCAATGTTCTCTCAAAGGCTTCGTGTGGAATTGAACTGTCTTCCGTCTCAATCATTTTCAGACAATTTACCTGCACGTATAATCGAAACAGCCACATATTCACTTTGGCAAGACTATTTCTAATATGACGCTCAACACTAGCATGCATTTCATCTTTGGAGTAAACACACACAGTTTCCCTTTAATGACACTGACTTGTAATGTGACAAGTGAAGTGTACAGGCAAGACACTACAGAGACAACTGAGTGATTGCCTTTGAATGGAGTTGACTCCATGCCTCACTAGATGCAAGACAATTGCTCTCCTAGAGCTGGGAAGATTATAGTGGACACTCAACAACACAAGTTTTCCAAATCTAGTATGAAACCATTTTTCTTCTTCCATTTTTTTAGTTACACTGAAAGTACACAGGGCGACTTTAAAAAGGAACTAATTTCATTCATTAGTCACAATATGTAAGGTAATTTGTCACCTATTGAACACAAAATATGGTGGACAAGTGAAATTTTACATTGCTAAATTTCTCAACTAAAATAAATTCAATAAATTTTTACTTTATTATTATTATCTGATGTCAAAGAGCAACATTTGGCAAAGTTTCCAGCAACGTTATAAATAAAAAACAGAAAAAATACAAATTTGACAAATGAAGAATTACCAATTAAATATCTTACCAATTTTGGACACAATATGGTGAACAAGTGAAGTTTTAATTTCACATTTTTTATAAAAAAGCTAAGTAACAGTGAGAATCAACAAATAAATGACTGCCATTTTTTAAAAGTGTCAATTATTTTCATCTATAATTGGTGACAAGGAGCTGAGAGTTCCCTAACTTAGGAGAGGCTAAGATTCTATAAGATGGTGCACGATTCTTTCTTGGGTTCAGCTGGTACCGGGGGCAACATGCTTGGTGGAGGCTCTTTGTAGTCGCCGGTGATGTACAGCCGGATGGCAAATAGATTGTAGTGACCTGACTTGAGGTGATAGGTCATAGTGCGCTCGGACTGGTGGTAGAACGGGGGCATCATACGTACAGGTAGAGTATCAACAGACACAACTTTGGCACCTGTAAAGTGAGTGAATCGATAGTAAACAGCCTAATGGAGATGATAAGGTTACCATGACAACATACAAGTTGAGCATTTCACAGAAGAATTAAACTTTGTCATCTTCGCTGAGCACATTCAGCCATTTTATGACATAACTGGACACTAGATGATACTGTCAACATGTCCTTAAGCACTAGACAGTCCCTACTACAGGCATGTCTCACAATCTTAACCAGTCAATTCAAAAAATAAAAATAACACATGGGGAACTCTTGAGGTTTCTCAACTAAGCAAGTACTTTGAAAACCATTTGTATTGTTATGTTTTGGGTGGATCGAACAATTTATTTTGTTGTTTCACAAAGCGACTTAGGAAGGTTTACAACTTTTCTTACACACCACATGTTGGTCACATCACAAGTCTGAAATATCTCTGTCTGAGAATTTCTGGTAACCGTGCAGATAGTTCCGGGTGCAAGCCCCGGTCGGGACAAAGAGCTCTTCAGACTTAACTAAAATAGTTCATGTGACCAAAATATTGTTTGTAGAAAGACTTACTTATACCATATCGAAGCATACCGAAGAGATCAAGGTAATTTTAAATACAAAAAATGATTAAATAATTAAAATAACAACAATAAATAAACAACATATTGTAGGACCATACCAGTGCATTTGAGCCACATGTCCACTCGGTTCATGGTCTGGGCTAAGTTCTCAAACTTCCAGTTGCCTGGGCCACTGCCTCGCTCTAGCCACACCGGGATGAACGTCTTGTAGTTGAGTAAATAAGGTGCAGGGTCAGGGGTCAAGGCAAACTGCGAGGTCACAAAGACAACACGAAGAACACGTGCAAAACGAATCTGGCCATGGGCATAGAAGAATGTCCGATGTGAGTGGTAGGTTATGCCATCGTCTAAAGAGAACAACAAGTCTTTTTAACAAGACTGAGCCTTGAACTCACCAGTAGACTAAGTAGATTATGTCACCGTCTACAGAGAATGGCACTTTTATAAATAAACCTCACACACATAAGCCCCAGCTAAGTGATTCCAGCTATACAGTCATGATATGAAAACCATTATGAACCCCACTTTCCAGCATAAAATCTTTGTTTTAAACCACTTAATGTTGGTTTCAGCTAGTTCCCAACTCAGGTTAGTGACTTGTGGGCTTAAAAACGATTCCGCCTACTGCTCAAGACTGGGCTCAGGAAGTTGGATTGACCTACTATTTAGTTATCCTGTGTGCACAAATGAATATGGGCAACCATATAGGCTGATAAGACACTAGATGGAGTACACTCAGGCTGAAGATGATTGTTACACGTCAGGCCAAACCAGTTTAGTGAGCAATGTATTAAGCCATTACATCAGACAGCCCATAAAGCACTTGTAATCCATGTAAAGAACAAGTTGCCCAAAGCAGTAAGTGGTCTAAACCAAAAGTTTTGTTTTCACAGAAGACAAACTTTAATATCTGTGTTAACCTTTAACTTATGTTTAATCCAGTCATAATAATAATATCGTTTTCATGGGCATTTTGAAGACCAATGAAAAGGAGAATGAAAAACAAGAAATTTGAGTGCTAAATCTGTGAAAACAGTTGCCTATTTACCAAACAATTTAATGTAACTTGTCAAATGTCCACACTACCATTCCAATACAGAGTTGAGCACACACTAGGGCCCCAGAGACTCGACATGAACACACTAGGGCCCCTGAGACTCAACATGAACACTGTTCAATCATATTGTGTTGATTTTATGCTTACTCAAACCAGACCACACCACTGAACTGTCTTTAGACCAGATCTATTAATCAAGAGTTTTGGGCATTTCAAATCAAGCTTCAATCATTTATTTTACAGAAAAAAAGGTGATGACTATGATCCAGTGTCAACAGGTTAGAACCAGTTGAAGGCGGTGTTCACTTACTCAGTTCTGGCAGCCTGAACTTGACTGACTGTACGTTGCACACTCGGATGCCCTTTTGTTCCACAAGCCACCGCCGTGCTGTCTCGCACAGCTGACCAAAGTCTTCATAGTAGGCCACCGCCCTGTGACCTTGACCCATATGACGAGGGACAAAATCAGCCATGCCTGAGAATCAGGAAAAATACATTCAGTAAACTTAAGCTGCACTTTCTCTTCACATAGTATTTCCACTATCTAAAAACGTGAAAGCAAAAAATGCGCTAATTAGAGCGATAATAAACCCCACTTTCCATCACAAAACAAATTAGATTTAGATCGTTTACTGCTGGAAGCCATTTCAAGGCTTGGAAAGAACTGAGTTATTGCATGCTTGAGACAAGGCTCTTTAAGTTCACTTGTCTCAGCATGTCTTCTTATGCCGAGCACGGTCTCACGGAATAACAAACTTGTCATCAGAACAAGGAACAAGTTGACAAAACTAATATAGCTGTAGGAAGTTAAAATAAAGAGTTTGCTTCTTAGACCGAATGAGGGTTTGATGTCACTTTTTAAATGAAATTAATTAATTAGAATAGCACACATACACAAACCCATACAAAAACAATCTTCAAACTAGGCCCAAAATCTGAAGACCTGACATAAGAGTCTAACAGTGCAGTCAGAGGGATTTGAAACCAAAATCTTTCGACTGAGTGGGCCGTTCTCAACCACTAGGGCTCGCTGCCTCTTCATTCACTTCAACAATTCAGTTGTAATAGACAAGACTACCCACGACTGCACTGAATGATTCCCGCTATGTTTTTCTGAAACTTTTCACGACTCACAAATGTTCCTTGAAGTGAAACTGTAGTCCTATCACGGTACAAAAATTACAAGATCAATTTTCATTTACACCAGCATTTTTTCGGACAGCACAATGAAAGGACATGTAACAGGTATTTATAAAAGAGTCAACACCAAAAAAGAACTACTAAGAAGGTTAAAAAAATCATGAGGGCTTTTTTGGAAAAACATTTTGCTTGCCTGGCAAGGGCACATGGTAATTTCTCAATATGGATCCTTAAATGAACCGGTAAAATAGTTCAAAATGAACACTTGTAAACATAGTAGCTGGTATTACAGGTGCATGACTGACCAGAATGCTGTCGTCTGCAACACAAGTTTCAAAAAGAGCCCCTAAGGGATTTTAAGATGCAAAGTAACCACAGGATAAGGTAAGTGGACCTACATGCACGTATGCACGCACACACACTGTTGTATGACCGCATTTTGCGGCCACTGGGTTGAACAAACGAGGAAAGTACGGTCCACCCACTACAATACTGATCCCGATCAGACTACTACTTCATATTAAGTATTGCTCTTACCTATTTGTTCCATAATTGGAGGTCCGTGTACATAAAACATCCTCAGAACAGTGAGAAAGCGAGAACCCAAGTCATCTACTGCACAGCTATCTAATTCAATCTCTTCCTGTTTGGTGTGCTGGATTTCTAGAGTCTCCACGGTAACAATACGACCTTCAACAGGCAAAAGATTTACATTCACCACCAGATGTCACTCAGGAGAGATCTTGAAGAAGGATGAGCAGAATACACAGAATGAATGCTACTGGCTGACAAAGTGTGAATAGTACTACACGAAACAAAGTTATATAGGGAAATTTAGAAAGTAAACCCCAAAGCATACATTAGGAAAATGTTTGTTCTTACCTCAGTTTCTAAAACCTTAAAAGTGAACATTTTCTCGACTGAGTTGAAGGTTATGATCAAGCGTGGATCTAGAGGGTACGGAACCCCTGCAGTGATGGAGCAGCCTCAACCACTCACTACTATGAACACTGCTGAACACTCTCCGAACAAAGTTCTGCATCAGCAGTAAATCTCACAAATTTCAGACAAAATTAATTTGTTTTTTTTATTCTTTAAACTGGATCCTAGCATTGTTGTGAGTGCACTGTTTCTCAAAACACCGTGTGGTGGTAGGAACAGATGTCTTAAAGACAGTGTCCAGCGGCTAAAACACCTTTTTGACACCAGAAATGTTCATAAAAAATATAATTGTTTTTGCTTCTTACATACCACGGAAAGTAGTTAATTGCGACGCAAATTACACCGCTCATAATTCGTAGCCCCTTCGAGCGCCCCAGAAAAAATCTCAACCAATCAGCGTAAAGTGGTTCATATGACATCATCGTGGCCACGAATTTACTGGGGAGCCACACTGCGTAACAGCTGAGTGCCATTTCTTGGACGTTCTGCACTTGTCGATCTCTGGGCTAAAATGCCTCTTTGCGTGGTGTGCGGGCGTACAATGTCAGCGGCAATGGGATACATTTGCACAACTTCCCCACCGATCACGTCGTGTGCCGTGCGTGGAATAGATCCGTATCCACGGCAAGGTCTGGCGACAAACTTTCCCGATCGCAAGATCTGATTTAGGCTTGGTGCAAAGCTGTATACAAAATCCACAGCTTCGCGTCGATCTGGGTAAAAAGGACTAAATAAAATATGACGCAGAAATAGTGTCATTAAAAGCTGCACCGCTCTTTGAGTAAACCAAATTATTCACCGGTGTTGGAAGAATTATCGTTCTAGGCCTACCGCTCATCTACTGCTAAAACTGAAGTGCGCTCTTGGGAGTCGGCGTTTGGCGATAACATCACCTGACCTGAACAGTTTCTTTTCCCCCGGTTTATTCTTCTATCAACTGTTCTTTGCTGCCACGAGGTTGCGTACTGTCATGATGAATTGTCGGAACTGGTCTCATTTCGTTACAAGTTATTAGCATTTTTAAGACCAACAAACCGAATTTAGAACAAACTTTACTGCTGCGATGCTGTTATCATGTCCCAAAAGTAGTCGCAAAATTTTAGTACGGCGCGTGCGTGTTTCACGAGCGTAGTGTTTCAAAAAGACAACAGACTTGCTTTGTTAGAAAACTCAAAAGGCCGAGAATAATGCTAGAAAATGACGTTTATTAGATTGTTCACTGAACGGGCAAGGTGAGTGTCCGAATTGTCTCCCAGATTTTGCATGCACCCCAGTTGTTGGTCGTTGGCTCTGCGATATAAGTTTCACGACGAGTTGACTAACACAACTCGTACCCAGTCTGTAGGTAGGCCTATGAAATTTCGTGATAGATTACAGTCTATGGTCTATAGTTTAACAGAGCTCAAGTCACAGTGCAACCTAGCTGTATTTTGGCGATAGCCTTCAAAGAGCTAGCTCATGTGTTCAATTACAAAAAATCTGCAGTGTGTACTTCGACGTTTCGTGTCACTACTCCAGCCCAGAGTATAGGGAATCCGGCCCAAATCTGGAATATTCTGTCTGATTTGGGTCGTTTCCATAGGCCTAACGGAATTCTGATACTGAATTTAAAACGTTCAATTGATTACAAATTCTTACGACTGGGTGCAATACAGACTTTATTTCGTAGTTTTAATTTATTACGGACACGCACAATGTTGTGTTGCTATTAAATTTTCAATTTTTTTAGCTTGACCGATTACAGGTTGCAGCATTTCAAGGCGACTTATTTTGAAAATTGAGTTTCTAATGTAAAATTTTCAATGAATTTGAAATCAATATAGTTGCATTGTACGAAAAGATCATGCTGATATGTGCTGTAAGCCTAACGTTTCTAAGTATTTTGCACCAAATTAAATGGCCTGTTGTCGTCTATACCCATACGGGACACACACTGGACTGCCGTCCGTATTGGAATCGCACAGCGTTCACACCTTTGGCTTCAAAAAGACATGAATGGAAAGTTACTAACATCAAAGTTTTTGTATCAAACAAATTACACTTTATAATAAACATTGGGAAATTGCTGATAACAATTCAGACGAAGCGTTTTGTTTTTCCGGCTGTTTCGACGGCACCAGTCACACTCCCGGGCCCAGGGGATTCCCATACGGGCCCGTATTAGAATGTGTGCTAAATAATTGAATAAAAATTCTAAAGGTAGTGATTTTGATTAATTTTAATTTTAACTGACATGAAATGAAAAATTAATGTGTTTCCTTGATTTTCCACATATTTTGCACTAAATTAAAAAACGAGTCATCTCTGATTCCAATACTCTGGAGACACGGTGAAAGCCAAATTTGTTGTAACGATGTCATAGACTTCGATTAGCGCAAATGCCGTCTCAAGTTTTTTTTTGGAGCTAAATGAGGTTTGTGATGGGGTTACTGTATTGTCGAAGGCCTACTTAATTAACGACTGGGGTAGGCTATGACACAGTATTTTGATGTTTTTTATCAATAAACGTATTTTAGATGTAAAAATAGTCATTTTGGCACCATACTTGGCCTTTAAGGCTGACCAAGCATTTACTTTGTGCTCCTTACCTTTACAGATAAAACGAAAAAAATCCCTTGTCTGTTGCATTGTGTCCTAAATTGTTAATTCTACCAGGTGTATTTAGAGGTCGGAGCAGATTACACTCCAACTGGCAATAGTCTGATATAACGTGCCCGTATTTTAAGAACCAGTTTGATGCCCGTTATTCAGTGGAGAAAACTGGTTCTCAAAATTCGGGCCTGTTATGTCAGACCATTACCCTCCAACATGTAGCACCCACCTGGTATGGGATTCTGTAGAAATTCTTTATTCAGTCGAGAGACTGTGTCCTCAACACTCTCATAAACTGGCTTATCACTCCTGTCCCGGCCCATGAACTTTGGCTGTATAGTAATGTAACCTAGTTGCTCCGTGAAAGGTGTGGTATTTGCCTCAGCAGGAGTCAACCAAACCCTGGAGAGAACACAAACACTTAACACTATTCAACACCCAGGTATCACAAAAACTTATACATTTTCTGTTATGTTCATGACAATATGTACAAAAGAGATCTATTAAAAACCATTTTAGCTCACCAGAAGCAACCAAAGGTCTTGTAGAAGAAGCAATGCATAGAAAACTACATACAATATATATTTTCTCCAGTTTGAGACAGTGAACACTTGATCATTTTGATGAACAGAGTAAAGACTTTACCAAATTTTAAAAATAAACAATATACATATATATATATATTGCCCATTGGAAAGTTTAGAATTATCAACAACAAACAAATATTTAACTTAGATGTAACACGCTATGCGGACACATGAAAACATTGCATTTTTGGTAGATATTTTCAATAATTTTTTTATTTTCAGACTATGTTGACACAAAAGTGCAGAGTTTGGTATTTGAAAAGTATGACGAAACAATGTCAAAATTATCCATGTCCCAATCTTCCGAATCAAGAAAACTCAATTTCAGCTTAAATTTTGGTGTTGCAAATCTTAGACCCTGTCCCAAACTACAGAATATTTACCGTAATCCCTTCAAGCAAACTTAAGCATGCAAACATCAAAACTTTTCTAAATGTACTTGAGTGGTTACCACATATAATTGGCATTCCAATACAGTTTCTATGTAAATCATGAGAATATACCACTGACAAACTAGAATTGTCGAGTTACATTAAATGAGCAATGAATCTGAGCATTTCAAAGTGAGAGCAACCAGACCAGCTTTAACTGAAGCTCAAAAGCTACATAGTATACCATCAGACAAGAATGAAACTCAAGCCTGAGAGCTTAATAAACTTCACGTTCTGTAGGACCTCATCAACAAGTCTACGTAATGTACTGTATTTAGCCAAATATGTACACTACAAATTTAAACTACATATTTCAACACAGTAAAAGTAAATATTCTCAGAAAGAAAACCTGCAAAAACTGATTTTTGAATGCTTATCAAAGTGCAGTTAATTGGGTTATGTGACTTTGTCTTTCTGGCAAAATTTGGTCGAAAAGTGGAATAACAGTATCAATAACGTGTCCACCTAATTCCATTCAATATTAATGTTCAAGAAGCGGCTACAGTTTTCAAGCAACTTTTGACCTTTTTCATGAAAATCATATCAGTCCTATTATTTGATAGCCCCTCATCCAGAACTCTAAAAACAATCGTTTTGAAGAACATTGAATAAAGCATTGCATCTGTAAGTTTCACATAAAAATCAACATGTCACTTCAAAGTTGGACATTTTGTCAAGTCCTACAAGGGCCTTAAGGTACTTCATCCATTGGAATCATTACCTACCTGAGAATGCGAACAAATCTGAGCACGCCCACACTGCGGTCGTATACTTGATAGTCGTCAGGATCAGCCTCACCATTTCTGGCATTTATGGTTACAGTTTCCACCATTTTAACATTTACACTAGTCTGCTGCTTGAGCCAATCATTGGCTCTTGATACGAGAGTACTGCAGTGAGAGATAATTAGCTGATGTCATTCGAAAATTAACTGAACACGTCAAGGTCTAAAAGAAAATAACTTACTGGTAAATTGAATAATTTAAAATTATAAATCCACCTTCTGTTACAAAATTGACTTTTGATTTTGTGCACTAATGCTGTCATAAAACTGGTCAGAACAGTTCCTTGCACATGTCGGAGGTGATTTGTGGGGTTAGAAGGAACTGACCATTCAATACATAGGCGGATTTAGGGGGGGGGCNGGCGTATTCGTAAGTAGGTTCTCTCGCGATATCCCAGGCGACCGGCAGTGGTGCTGCGCACTACGACTCCGTTTCCGTCGTCTGCTCCACTGTGCAATGAAGAAAATTTGCTTCATTTTTGGAACCTGAGTGACGATGAAAAAACAGAAGCTGCTGGTAAGATGTGAATTTTAATCGAAGCCTTAGTGAATCACTAAGAAACTCGCAATACTCTCCTTGTCAAGCCTTATCTTAAGACGATTTCCAAAGCAATCCCGTCATTATTGCCAACACGAAAAACGGATTTCGTCTTTTGGGCATTTGAAGACTATTTTAAATACAACAAATTTGTTAAGAATTGATGGCACAGCAAAATATAAAACGTGTAATAAGCATTACAAAAAGAAGTAGGTTTCGCACGCAAACGCTGTGGACCATAAACAAGTAGGTCTTTTAGTAAGAATGAGTAGTTAAATCGTGGTGGTGTAGTGGTAACGCACGCCCGCTCTATCCGCCAGGTCGTGAGTTCGAATCTTAGGTACCGTAAGTTTTTCTATTTGACACGTTCTCCGTTTTTTTGCCTTTTTTTCTTGGATAATACTTCAGGAATCAAGGAAAATACTTGATTTTTAGAGGTAAAATTTCCACTCAGTGCTATGTGCATCTACAATCGTGGTTCAGTTTGCGCAAATGCTTACAGCCGGACAAAATGTTGGGCCCCCCCTTGTGATATCCTAGATCCGCCACTGCAATAATGCTGGAGATCAGGGTTCATAAAAAGGCCTGTGTTAGTTCTCTGACTATAGGTTACTGAATCCATCCAAAAATTGGTATATGTCATCAAAGCTATTTACCAAATTTCATTAAATTCTGTCAAGAAACTTCTGAGAAACCGAGGAAAACAGAAAGAAATGAAACTGCCACTACAAGACTATAGACGCAAAAAACACATCTGCCACTAGGAGGCATCGGAAGTCATCGGAAAATCATTGTTGATCATCGTCTTCACATTGAGAACATATTATGCCAATTTTCACAATCATCCTTGGAGTGGTTTGGTTGATAGAGGGGCAGATGCCAAAAACAGACATGAAAACAATAACAATGGTCACTAGATGGTGCAAAATTTGTTGAATCCGTTCGAAAACAGAAACATGTCATCGTTTGAATAGAAAGCTATTTACCAAATTTTATAAAAATCCGTCAAGCAGTTTCAGAGAAAAAGAGGACAACGAAAAATAAAATAAAATAATGAAATTGCTACTGGGGGGGGGCACAGTGTTTGTCGGATCTGTCTGAAATTCGACGTCGTTCATTGTCAACTTCAACTTTAATTAAGATCCTGTAGAGGGTTTAGAAGCTACAGCCATGGGAATAACAAATGCCACTAGGAGGCGCCACAGTAGTTGAGGTAGTCGAAAAATCATCGTTAGCTGTCCTCTTCACATTGGGAACATACATGCCAATTTCCAAAATATTCCTTAGACTAGTTTGGTTGACTGAGGGGCAGACTTGAAAACAATAAAAATGGCCACTAGGTTGCGCAAAATACCTCTAATTAATCCTAAAACCCCCGAGGATAGCGTCACCTCATTAATAAATGCCTATCTGCCAAATTTTACGAAAATCCGTAGATCTTTGAAGTTACAGACTGATGTAAACGTAAAAAAATTGCCACTGGGTAGCACACCAGTAGTCGGACAGGTCCGAAATTCGTTGTCATACGTTATCAGCTTGATAGGAACACATCTACCAAACCTCATCCAGATAAATATGTGGCGCATATTAGTAGATACCAATTCTATAGCTGAATTAAATGGTCAAAATCAAATGCAATTGCCCTCAACAGTGGGATGGTTAATAGACACTTTAGGCTGGAACACTTTTCAGGCATTTCGACTAATCTTACAATTTTCATAATATCACAAAATGCAAGAAACTTTTAAACTAGCCAGTTTAAAATTGACATATTTGGCCTCCACTAAAGTGCTGTTCAAAATGACTTACTCAAACTTCTCAAACTTGGGGGCTTCAAAAGCACTGCCTTTTTGGAGACAGTTGGGAACAAAGTCAATGTGGTCAAGTCGAAAACTCTGTTCAGTCAATATGGCTGGAGGGATATTGGACATTTCCAAAAAAGTGGTAGCTTTTGCCTGTGGAGTGTGAGGCCGGGACATCTTGGCAGACTACCTGAAAGAATAAACAAACTGTTGAAATTGACACCATGACCAAAGACATTCAAATACAACAATATAAAGTACTACTCAAAGTAGGTGCTGAAAAAGCCATTGTGTACTGTATTATATGCGCACATTTATGTCTATACATCTTGACATGAAGCTGATGGCATTCCACGAAACATTTGAATAAAACCAAAAATGCATGTGAGTGAAGCTTGACTCATCTGTTAAAACACAATTGATGTTGATGTAGTCAATTAAACACTGACATGGTTAATCCAACCACAGTCCTTAACAAATCCCACATACTGATCACACATTGTATTTTAGACACAATAAATGTGATGCTTGAAATTTGACAAATTTGACAGTTGGTCACTGGTAAAGGCCAATTAAGCTCTAGAAGTTGACATAGTGGTGATGACGTTTCGTTTTATAGGCTGAACACACGTCTCCAGCAATAATAAGCTGGCAGTTCTGTGAAAGGCCAAAAATATACCAAAAGGCCCATACATGATGCTGAACCACGTGTGCTTGTATACAAGACTTTGAAAAGAACATTGCCGGTACTTCTAACATAGAAGAACCCTGGGCCTAAAATACACAAAAATTAATATACATTAATTACTTTACATCTAAGTTGGCAAACTACGGTTTTTACATCACACTGCTGTGTCTGAGTGTGAAGTGTCTGTAAACTCAGCTGGTGCAAACCAAAAATGTGAAGATTTAACCTGTAGTACCAACATGTGGAGAATGAGGGTAACATCATCCATCATGTACTGATGGTCCAACCTGGCTGACTGGAGGTCTAACACCATCCATCATGTTATGATACAACCTCTGGCTGACAGGTCCAACACACAAAATTCAACTACTGTACTCACTACAAGCCACACATCCTGCAACTCTGCTCCAGAACACACCAATGACTAATCCATAAAAGTTACAAAAATGCACTTGAACAAAATTATTTGGTGGCTAAATGTGAAAAATGAATAGCAAATTGCGACCATGACTAAGAAAAGTTAATTACATACAATTACTACTCTTGGTAATTAAAAAAACCCGGAGAGGGAGCTATCTTCGATTATGTGCAGGAATTGAAAAATTTCAAATAGCTCTGTAGATGATAGTGAACAAGTTTAGTCATCAGCATTTTTTTGTTTTCATTCCATAACTACGCCATATCTAGACAACACATTTACTAAGTGCCAGTAATCTTTGAAGGCTTAACTGGGTGACATCCAGCTGATTCAACAATACTAAACATATAATATCAATCTCACATGCTGAGTGGCCCCTAACCCAGCAGTTTCACTGACTATAGTGCCGTTAACACACTTACAAAGTTGACACGGATCAGCTGACACGGAACAAGTTGTTCCAGTGTGTAAACGAACTGACACGGTGCAAATTGACACCGCGGTGACAAATTTTTGCCACATGTTTGTGAGGTAGAGTAATTTGCGCTCGTACATCTTGCGCCGTGTCAATCATAAGTCTAAACGCGAAATTGGAGTAAGGCGGAAAGGATCATGTCTACTGCGCTTGTGCAATGACCTACGTACGGGTTCTTTATCTCTGCAACTCTCGTCATTTGTAAACCTGCATATGTGTGATCCAGTCTCTCCAGCCTTTAATTTCCATCTTGCCACAGTTAGTGAGTTGTGTGTATAAACGGTCGCTTGACACGGGTCAATTTGCTCCGTGTCAGTTGCGCCGGGCCAAAAGTTGATATCTAAACGGGACTTATATGGCTAGCAATAGCTAGCATTTCAGCCATACAGATAAGCTGTCTACAAATAGGTAATTCCAGTAAGGAGCTAGTTTGTTTCGGCACCACCCATCTAGTGGCTCAGACCAAAAATCTAGTCACTCAGAGCAAAAATCAATGTCAAAACACAACTCCACTTTCTGCTAAAAATTAATCACTGCTGCTATAAACAAGGTCTCTTACAAGATGTGTGTCTTTTGATTAAATGGTCTGAAAATGCTATTACTAAGTTCTCAGTAATTAAGATCTTGAATTATAATAATATAATTTTGGAACAAAAACACACTTTATCTAGTGTCCTCATTGATCAACAGTACACCAATCAAGTAAGTATTCAGTAAAATGCTTATTGTACATCAGTCTGACAGTTAAAACAAACATAACAATAGCACAGGTGCTTGTGAGCAGCATCAAATATGAGTGGGCAAAAGATAGGACTACGTACAGAGAATAAATAAATAAATAAGGCTTGTAATAAATTGGGTGCAAAACAGGACCACCAAGGTACAAACAACTCTATACTCTACAAGACTTATCAAATATCAAATGACAAAATTTGGTGGTAATAGTCAGATAGGTGGGTCCCTGATTTAAAAGTGATTTGATAACCAATTCTTCGGGAGTGGGACCACTGCATCAGTAACAGGTGTCATTTAGTGGGAGTGACGGGTTCTCAAATTACTTGAAACAAGGGACTCACCCATCGAATTTGGCACAGTTGGTATTCAAAACTTTGGTATAAAAAGTTAGGTAGTCACGAATGTGAAGATTTCTGCATCTTACACTTTCAGGAAGATTGTTCCACAGAGAAGCCCCTTTGTGACTCAGGTGAATGGTAATCCAGTCAATATGGTTGTAATGAATTTGGGGACATACCGTGTAGAGGGAGTTTGTGTTTAAGGGTTGCATGGGACATATCTCGAGGGGATTTGTTTTAACAAAGGACCGGGGGGGCATATGTAGAGGGTGTTTGTGTTAACGAAGAACTGGGGAAATACCTGGAGGAAGTTTGTTTTAATGAAGGGCTGGGGACATATTAAGAGAGAGTTTGTGTTAACGAAGTGCTGGCGACATATCCCTACAGAGTTTGTGTTAATAAAGGGCTGGGGACATATCTAGAGGGAGTTTGTGCTGAAGAAGGGCTGTGGGCATATCTGGAGCAGGCCTTCATGCAGCGTACGTCCGGGCGTCCCCATTTGGATGCCCTAGCACTAATCTGGAGGCCCTGACAAGGAAGCCCAATGTATCATTTGGACGCCCTGTCAATCAGAATTTCTCCTTTGGACACCCACATTGTAAGATTACTAGGACTCCCAGTTAATGAAAGAGAGAAGTTGGCCCTTTCAACTCAGAAATAAATATACAATGTATATAAAATGTATATAAAATGTTACAGTGTTCAAATTATTTTCAAAGTATTTAGTAGACCTGTCAATCATAAGCAGTGTTTGGTTGCCAGAGTGTCTCTGCCATAGACATCTTTTTAAGCATCATCTTTGCATTTTTCTTGTGTTGGTAATTGCAGCTTTGATGACTCATTGTACATAATATAAAGCTAGTTAAGATGATAGGTAAACTTTATAACAGCAATTTGCACTCATCATTCAACCAAATTAGTAATATCTGTTACAGTAATACCTGTTTGGTTAGCTATTGGCTGTTTTCGTAAATTTAGACACAAAACTCTTGATCCAGTCAGATTTTTTAGTAAACAGATCACTACAAGAGAGTTGTTTCTGTAAACTTACATGTAAAAGCCTTGTTCAATACATTTTTTTGTAAAAAAAAACCCTGTGTGTGTGGGGGGGAGGAGGTTACTGGTAAATGGTGGTGAGGAGTGGGGATAATGCGTCGTTGGAATCATGGACACCCTGGAATATTGGGAACCCCATTTTGGACTCCCTATTTTCGAAATCCTGAATAAAGCCCCGATCTAGAGGGACTTTGTTTTAATGAAGAGCTGGGGACATATCTAGAGGGAGCTTGTGTTAATGAAGGGAACATATCCCGAGGTAGTTAGTGCTTTAGAACGAAGGGCTGGAGACATATGAGGGACATTGTGTTAAAGAAGGGCTCCAGGGACACATCTGGGGGGAGTTTGGCTGAGAACAAAACATTGCACAAGAGACCAGGGACTATGTTATGTGTATGCTTAAAAACTTCCACCGCAGACATTCTGTGGACAACAAGTGGAGTGGAGTAGAGGATATCAATGTATGATACAGAAATCTTTTCCATTTTCCAACACTTTTGAACACCACATACTAGTAAATATCATAAATGGGTAACAAATACCTAACATTCCTACATTAACTATACATTTCATGTCAAGTAAAGAAAGCCAAAACAAAAAATCTCACCTGAAACCAGGTTATTGGTTCAACAATAGTACAGATAAGGTTCACAGACCAATGTCCTCCTGGTTTGTCTACACACAACTGGCTGTGCCTCCTCATGCACAACAATTCCATAAATAGCATGCAGCTGACTGACATCTGAGCAGTGTAATCTCAATGAACCACTTACAACCAGTAATCACAGAGGCTCAGAACATATGTGGGAGTCACTCAACATGTTATAAACAAATGGTGAGTCTGGGGAGGAATGTGTCTGACCTGCTCCACCACTGTGACTAAGTAGACACATACCTGCTCCACCACTGTGACTAAGTAGACACATACCTGGTCCACCACTGTGACTAAGTAGACACATACCTGCTCCACCACTGTGACTAAGTAGACACATACCTGCTTACTGTGGCAAAGAACTAATGGTTCTTAATATATACTTATGTAAAACAACTACATTTCAGTTTCCAAGATTATTCCAAGTGATTTTATTGGCAACTATTCCTTTAAAATACAAAAAAATCTACTGTAGTAAAGACTAGACTAAGTGTAATGTTGATATTTTATATATTTCACTAGAAAAATGTCCAAATTTGGCTACTTTTGGAACATCGGATCTCAGAAATGGCTGATCACATTCATAAGAAACTTTGAGATGCCATACTTTATGCACTGATCTATGACAAGTTGTTTTTGAAATGTTCCAGTTTTACACATGACGGACATCTTAAGATTTTTATGAAAAAATATGAAGTTACATAAAATAAGAACAAAATGATAATTTAGAAAAATGTATTAAAATTTTTAAGATTTCATCTTGAACTCATTTATATTACATGCAATATGGTCATTTTATTGATACCATTGTTTTGTTACCAATAACCTTTCTTTTTTGGTTAAATTTTACCAAAACACATGGTCACATGACTCAATCAACTGTGAAAAGTCAAGCTCTACACTTCCAGAAACATTATCCTTTTATTGTGTTTAATTCATGATGACATGCTTTCCGACTTTTTACCGAATTACATTTGTGACATGACAGTGCTAAGAGTTATCTTTACTGATGATCTTCAGTGATTTCAGTAAAATAATTTCAAATCGTTAACTCAAACAAATTTCTCCTTGTGTTTAATTCACTAGTTGCCTTTCACACATAGGATGATAAAGAGATATCAACTATGCTAAAACAGGATTTTGATGCTTGAAAATAACATTTTGATGTTGAGGGAGTGAAGAGGAAAGGACTCTCATAGGGAAACTGTAAGATTTGTTGGGCAATATGATTGGTGATGACCAAGGGGGTGAAATAAGTATGTGTGGGTGGGGGGTGGGGGGTGGGGGGAGGGTTGGAAGGAAAGGTTGTTTGGCTAATTCATTCACACTCACTCAAATGTGAAAACACTTTACATTCTGTCCGTTCACAAGCAGAATTAGGGGCTCCCAGGGGACCAAGCCCTCACCCTCTTTACGTACACAGGAAAAAATGCCCTACGCTTACTGCTAGGGAGATTTTTCCTTCAGAAATTGCAGTTGACCCCCATACGACATCCTATATCCAATAGTCATTTGTCAGTATTAAACAACATTCCACAACTGCTAGCCAGAACAGCCTGAAGTGTTTCTTATCTGACCAAGCTATCTTTTTATGCTGGTTAAAACATATTAGAGGGTTCAGCTGTCATCAAAATTTCTTAAATCTGAATCACTTTGCCTATTGGTTCTTGTAATGATGTGGTTTTCCAGATTCACTTGTTTGTTAGGTCTGTCTGATTGAGGTCATGGAACCAAGAGGTAGGCAGTTCCCCTTATCTATCCTGTGTCCTCCCTTGTCTGGCTCTGGTTCATGAAAAGTGAGGTTTAATCATCTTTCACAAAAAGTTATGTGGAGCGAAATTTACGTATGTCTTTTGAGAGTTAAAAGTCTTAAATTTAAAACTTAACTGCAGCGTTTGATTTGGCGACCTGCAGGTGGCCAATGCGACCTCAGATTGTGTTTGGCAATATGGGAAAAATTCCAAGATGCAACGAGGTCACCACTGCGAGTATCAAAGTCAGACAATAATTCCCCCTAAATTCATTTCAAGGTTCGTGTTGATTTCCAAACATTACATTACTAACAGCCTGAGTTTTCCTAAGTTTACTACCTTCGTTCACAATTGTTCCGTTTATTTCGCGAATTCAGCACATTTGCCACCACGTTTAAATTACAACAGGAAGTAAACGGACAGAAGTCAGAATTGTTCGGCAAAAATCAGGCAGTTTGATTGGCGAAATTTGTGCCATCAGTTTCAAGCTCATTTGTCGGTCATCAGCAGGAGGAATAATGAAGTAAGTGGAGTTAGCCAATGAGCAATTAGCATAGCATTCATGGGCAAAATTCAGAGCGGCGAGAGGCATGACGGACCGTCCGATTTTATTTTTGGTCAACGAAGTTTGAAGCTGAATAAGATCCCCAGAATTCGTAAGCACTGCAGATTTCCAGTTTTGGCGACCTCAGATTTCGCGACCTGGGATTTTTGCCAGGTCGCCAAATGCGACTTGTCGTTTAGCTAAGCGTCGAACGCTGAACTACCTATTTTGTGACTTACAATTATTATTGTTTTCTATACCGGATAGTCTTGTCTTAAAGTCTTATAGTGTTTAAGTCTTAGTTTTGAATTTAAATTTTTACAAAATGTCATTTTATGCCAAAAATCCTGAAGAGTTTTATTTTCAGTTTACAATTTGTTGCCAACACAACACATTTGTGAAAACTAAAGCCCTGTATTCCATATGTGCAAACTGTTCAAATGTGATGTTGAAATAAAAGTAGCCTCTACAACAGTTTGTGACAAACAAGTTTAATTTAAACTTGACTTGTTTAGTAAAACCACATGCAACCTACACAGGAAATTTATGGCTGAAAGACAAGTAAGTAACTAGAGTGACTTTTGCCAACAACCACCTACTGTTTATCAACAGTGCACTGTTTATCAACAGTGCACTGTAATCAGAAAAGTATTAAGATGACATGTTTACATATAGTTGGGTTAATGTTATATCAAACCTTATTCAATGGCTTTCATATCAAAAACTTTAAGCTTTGTCAACAGAGAATATTATAAAAATATGTTTTATATTTATGTACCACTATTATTATTATTACACTAACACCTTTTTTACGTCAAAATTTCATTTTTAAGAAAAGTACATTCATAGCAAAATAACCCCTCAGTCGATTTTAATGAAACTTTTTTTAAATGAAAACTTCACCAGTTACCTCAAAAACACTGTTAGGATTCGATTAGTCTTTTTGTTTGGTTTCTATGACAAATCAACCCCCAAAATGTAAGGTATTTTAATTTTGTAAAAAATAAAAGTTGTATTCTTCTTTGTTACCGTAATCGTTCGGGTTAACGCCCTGGGCGGTTAAATTGGCGAACCCAAAAAATCGGGGGAGGGCGGTTAACCGAGCAGTGGGCGGTTAAATCGAAAATCCACCTAAAGTAGGGGATGGGCGGTTAACCGAACATGGGCGCTTATTACGACAGTCAACCGCCCTGGGCGGTTAATCTTACCTGGCGATCTAAATCCCGACACGACACTCATACTCGGAACGCGTAGCCCTTTTCAAAGAGCTTTATCGTCACGTCGCTAAATGACTGTGAAAACGTCATAACAGCGGATGATCCCAACAAAGGTTCTCTTGCCCTCAGATTAGTCATTCACTATTAAATTTACAAAATTGCTGAGTAATAGCCCCGTGCCGTCCTGCGGTGCGCACACGACCTGTGACCACGCAGCCTCCACTAGAATAAAACTGTTTCAAGATGTGACCCTGCTTAAGTGCGCGCGTGCAAGCTTCACGTGTTGCAGAGGTCAGACATCAAATTTATGGTCTCGTACTATATGTAGCTGTCAAGTTCTGAGTCAGAGAGCAGTTTTAAAATTGGTTGTAATAAAAGTTTGAAAAACTCTGCTGTTTTTTTTT
>NMRA01000197.1:361790-379417 GCA_002633005.1 Phoronis australis | reverse complement strand
AACAATGCCCAGTGAATAATAAATCAATAGCTTTCATTCAAGGAAAAATATGAACAGTTAAAACTGGACAGTTTTTATACCGTGAAAACATGGCTGCGAAGCCGTAAAATGTGTTTGAGCCTATAACTTTAGAAAAACGCAATATTTTGAGGAAATGTTTTACCGCTGTTTATAGATCCCATAGGACTACCTATGTGCCAAATTTGGTGAAAATCGGCTGACCCCCACCTTGCCGCTCATGGCTGGTGCTCTCGTGGACTAGTACTTAAGCAAATAGTGAAAAGACGGGTTTTTGAAACTTGTCATGTCTCATATTCAGGTAGGACTAAGTATGATTGGGTTACAGTTGCAATAGGTTAATTCTCTTATTGATCAGTTAGGGATTGTTTACGTAACAATTGTTTATGTTGGTCATGAAGTAGCTCCCACTTCTTGCTGTAATTTTAGATGGTAACCGAGACCGTGTCTTCAAGTTTACTTATCCTGCAGAGAGTGAAGACTTTGCGGGCTCGGATCTATTCAAGTTGGACACTTGGGTGTTCAGTAAAGTTCAGGTACAGTACAACACTCTAGGATATCACTTAACTGCAGGAACTGTTCAACACACGTGGGTGTTCATTTAAGTGGTGGTACAGCACACTTGGGTGTTCAGTTAAGTGCTGGTACAGTATAACACATGTGGGTGTTGAGTTAAGTACTGGTACAGTATAACACACATGGGTGTTCAGTTAAGTGCTGGTACAGTATAACATGCGTGGGTGTTCACTTAAGTGCTGGTATGGCTCAACGCACTTGGGTGTTCACTTAAGTGCTGGTACAGCACAACACACTTAAGTGTTCAGTTAAGTGCTGGTACAGTTAGCATGAAAACCCTTAAAGGAGCATGCCACCCAAAAAACAACCTAATTTGTATCAATTTAGATCGAGTAGTTCTACTCCATAACGCCAAGTACGGTTGCGTTACCCGACACCTGACGGCAGACGGAGGTGTTGAAATTATCCAATGAGGTAATTGGTTTCACACGCAGTCTGTTCAGCAGTTCACAACACGGGTTACTGGTGTCGGCTAATCACATGAATTCATCGTTTAACACCAATAAATCATCAAACTTCGATGTAAAACCCATAAAAAGGCACCGAGTTCTTATAAAAACATTTTGTTATGGATTTATTGGTATTTGGGCATACCGTTGCCTTTTTGCGTCATTACTGTGTTACTTTCGTATCGCCTGGGCCAAATAACCACACTTCTCCATAACCGTACCTATACAAAATTTCATTGACACTGTGTGCCCAGTCACAATTACCATTTTCACCTTGTTCCCTAAGCATACTATAGCACTTCAGTGGGTACCTATGTTCGTCCATATCAAGTAATTTTGTCCAATGGATTATTGGTTATGTGGGCCACATTCACCGCGAGCCATAGCATTTGGCATTTTAATACTCAATCTCAGAACATATTTACAGAAGTCATTATGAACTTTTCCAATAGATTCAAACATCTTGATGTTCCCCATATTTCTGCACCATATGTTAATATGGGCATTATCATAGAGACAAGGAGTTTGAAATGCAGTTAAATTTTGACAGAGTGGCTTTAATAAGCTCATTGCTTTTCGAACTTGGCTTGCTAGTACTCTACTACACTCTGTCCATTTAAGTCTGCAATGTGACTCCTAGGTACTTATAGTATGATTACTTTCTTGTCGCCAAAAAACCACCTTTCAGTATTTGAAAGTATGCCCCCTCGCTTAAATACCACAACATTCGTGTTCTCCAAATTAACCCTTTCAACACCGCAGACCGCTTAAGCGGTCTCTGAAACTTACCTCCATTCAACACCGTGGACTGCTTTATCGGTCTCACGATATGCGGAACTTCCAAGCAACAGAATATTTGATTGGTTGATGAGGGGAATTCTTTTGTGTACGTCAAATTTAAATATAGCCTTACCTTCATTTCTAACAGCTTTTCTGATTCATTGCTGAGATGTAACGTGAGTTATTGAAGGGGTTTTCCAAGAATTTAGATCGATGACTCGCGAAAACAAAATGTCGGCCGACGGCGATTCAGACGTAGACTTTTCAAATGACGAAATTGGCAATAATTTGTATGCTTTTTACTTATCCAAAAAGGAATTCTTATATATCTGGCCAGATTTTGTTGACTATTACGACAAAGAAGTTGATTTACATGGCCTTGAACCGGAGGAAAACTTTACAGGTCGCGAATTTCGCAATTGGGTCAAACAAACGCCGTGTAACTCCGACAACTTCGCAAATTTTCTGAACATGTGGAGTCTTCTAGAGTGTACGATGTTCTGATAAGCAAGTTGAGTACTGTTACTCATAAATCATTTTTATTCTTTAAACGATACATTGAATTGGCAAATTGGCAAACAAACACCGGCATTTCAGGTGTTACTTACCTGCATCACGTGAGAGAGTGAGAGTTTTTAACTTTGGTGAAATTGTAGGTGAAGTTCATTCTGTTCTCTACATTTTGGTGTATTACACTTTGAAATTCAATGATAAATGGATTGTTTATGGAATTTTGAAAACAAGCACCTCAGTTCAGCCCATGTGTACTAAGTTACTTGGGGTTCAGGGACGCAATGGCCGACAGTTACTTGGAGTTGAAAGGGTTAACTAGCAAGTTCCAATCTCGACAAAACTTTTCGAAGACATTGAGCTTCATTTGTAACCCAGCAACAGTATTCGACACCAGCACTAAATCATCAGCAAAAAACAGCACCTATGTCACTGGACTTAATGATTTCATTCATGCCGTTTCTCCTTGCTATGCCTGTAGAAGGAGGCATACTGTTTGCATGACATCCACAAAAAGAAGTGTGATGCAGTGTCGCATCAGGCATTGAAACATTGATCACAGATTTATCTATTTATTTATTATTGTGATATTTAAAATGAGGGTGGCCTCTTCAGTGATAGCACTGCTTTCCAAGAGGGGCCTCAACAAGAAAAACAACAGTGAAGTAATAAAACAACAATGAAATATACGTAACAAAGATAGGACACTGAATTGCTTTGGTTCCTGAGCACGATGCTTTATGCTGTGTTTTACTATACTGGTAAAAAACTCGATCTTGACGCATGCACCGCATCAATTACAGGGCTGGCCTAAAGGTCTGGCTTGTTGTAGTGTCACAGTGTTGCCATGTGGTCATACTGAGTCGATTTCTTAATTCCTGAACAAGGCTCCACAACACACACACTCTGTTGTGACATGCAGCAGTTGTACTACTCTTTTTTTTTTTGAAGGCGTGAACGTTAACACCCTGAAGGACCCGTCGTGTGGCTACAGTTCAATTGAAAAAGACCAGACGCTTTCAGTTATGTTTGTTAGGCTAAATCTCACTTAGAAATCATGAAAAAACGATGAATTGTAATGAATAATCAACCCATCAACTAATTCAGGCTCCGTATCATTCTAAAATTAAGACATAGTACTATTCAGGCCAATGCAGAGAAAAAATGTGCATTCACGATCGCTATTCTTGCATTCACGATCATCATAGAGAATTAACGACATTGTTTTCGATAGCTGTCTCACACAAGGACCTGCTTGTATTGGTAAATATCTCAAATTGTTTCACAAATCATAACTAGCAAAGTTGTCGCCAGGGACAATTAAACTATAAACGTCACACGTCTCTTCTTACGAACCCTGGAATTGCTAATAACAAGTAGAGTTGCCGATTTTACGAGGCGCAAGGCATTTTACCGAAAGCCATTGCTTTCTGAGCTCTTTATTTTAAAAATAAGCAAAAGCCAGGCATTATTTCAGATCCACAACAAAGGTTACACTCTGACGCTTTTCTATGTGTAGCAGTCGTGCCAAAGTGGCCTCTATATAAGCAGAAAATGACACTTAAACTCACCGAGTACGTCACTGTCGTCTGCCATTTTTGGTGCAAGGTCTAACTCGTTCTCGATCGCTTTCCGGGCATTCTCGATCGCGGGTTGGCCGGGGTGCAAAAGTCTTTCATACGGTTGTATATATGCAATGTGAATGATTGTTGTAGCCAACTGATGTTTCTGTAGTCTAAGAAAGTACTTTTAAGTAAAGCGCCATCTGTGGACACGAGGTATCGACCTAATGTAGAGGATGTAGGTCAAATGTAGATGGTGTGGGCATAATGTATAGGGTGTAGGGATAATAGGCAACTGTTTAGAAAAAGTTTTATTTAATTTAAACAAAAATTTATCTATTTTGCAATTAGACCATAATGAACATAATCCAAAGATTTGGATTATTGTTCTGGTATTGACAAGTTCAGGATTTTAATAATTACAGTCAATGTTATTGTTGCTGAGTTTGTGTTATAAGCCTCCTGTTTGAAATGTCAATTTATTTTGTGTATTAGATGTGAATAGGGTGTGTTGCTTTGTCAATTCTTTTGGTCTAATGTCTATTTGAATCATTTGTGACAGGAGTTTCTTGGAACCAGTTCATCTGACTCCGCCCTCAAGTCAAAGTTAGCTGGAGACAAGGTGGTCTTTTTCCTACACCTACTTGGAATTGACACCAACGGCCATGCCCACAGACCAATGTCGCAGTAAGACATTTTTCACTCTCTGGAGGTGACTGTGTTGTCTAGCATTAGTGCCTGACTTCAGTTGCTGTATGTCTATCAAGAACTGATATTTGGGAAGTCATTGATTTTCTTTTGTTTTTCAAATTAGCCAAAGATGAACTTGCTTTCTCTCAAATATGATTGACTCCTGGGCTAGGTTGTATGAAGTTTTAAGACTTGTCCACTGGATAACTCTGACTGGGCTCAACAACAAAAACGTGACATGTCGCTGTGTGGTGTTGTTTTTTATTCTGCGTAAAACTTGTATGCAACAGTGTCATATGCACAACTTAAAAGAGTATGTTGCCCTCAGCTGGTGCAACTACAATATAGTGATACCAGCATTTGCCCTTACTAATGCTGAACATTTTACATGTGAGTTGACCTACGCTCATGAGACCATATTAGTAGCTATTCTAGCACGTGTTGGCTTTCCAATTTTTTTTATGCGCCCACATATTTATATGTGGACGCATTATGCCGTCATCTCTGTCCGTCCGTCCGTCCGTCCGGGCGGCGTCCGGCGTCTGGCGTCCAGCGTCCGCTGCTCTATCTCCAAAACCCTTTGACATACGTTCATGAAATTTGGCACATATGTTCCATTCATGAATGGGACGGCATGTGCAAACTTTCGGACGGATCCGACTACCGGTGTGCCCCCTAGTGGCAATTTTAGTTTTTTACGCTTACCTTTGTATCTTCAAAAGTATTGAACGGATTTTCATGAAATTTGGTATGTAGGCACCTATTAGTGAGATGACGCTATCCTACTGTTTTCAGATGGATTCGACGTAGTTTGCGCCACCTAGTGGCCATTTTTACTGTTTTCGAGTCTGTATTTTTGCGTCCACCCCTCTATCAACCAAACCGCTCAAGGGATGATTGTGAAAATTGGCGTGTATGTGCTTACTATAAGGAAGACAGCTGACAATGATTTTCAGACGATTTGGACTACTGTGGCGCCTCCTAGTGGCAGTTTTGTTTTTTGCGCCCATGGCTGTATCTCCCAAACCGTTTGCAGGATCTTTACTAAATTTAGCAAGTGTATTAATGTGATGTTGACAACGGACGATAACGACTTTAGGATGATTCTGATTACCGGTATGCCTCTAGTGGCAATTTTAGTATTTGCCTCTAGTGGCAATTTTAGTATTTTACATTGACCTCTGTATTTTCATAGGTCTTCAGGTGTATACTTTGTGTTACTTCATGACTGTGAAGGAAAAGTTCCAAGTAGAAATTTGTTTCTGGCATTCTAATGCTGTGCTAATCTCGTATGTTGGTAAATTTGTTTTTAATTTTTTGTTTCTGTGGTGCTTTAAGCAACTGATGTATAGGATGTGCTTGTATTATGAAGATTACTCACATTTTGCCCCTAGCCTATTGAGGAGACAATGACCATGCCTTTCCATTTTGCTAAGTACAACATACATATATGCCCTCTACTGGCCACTTTATGGTACCAATATACAACCCTAGAAGGATACCGTATGCGGTACAATTGTGGGCGCATTTCAACGCTCTGCGTTGCTCTTGTCTTGGTTAGAGTTGTGAGAGAAGATTGTGCAGTGAACAATTTTCACTACAATGCTTGTATTTGAAATAATTTGATGAATACTAAGATTTTGGTTTAAACATAGAAAACACAACTGGTTTTGAATTTTAAAACAAAAAATCTTTAGGCAGCTGTTAAAAGTTGTAATGCGTATAAAGTGGTGCCTAGCGAGGTTAAGAGTGCTTGAACTCATGGTGACAGTTTGTTTATTTGCTTAGGGAGTACTTGAATAATATCAAGATAATGGACGATGGTGTCCGCAACACTGTGGAACTACTGGAGAATTACTACGGTCATGATGGCAAGACGGCGTATGTACTGACAGCAGACCATGGGATGACAGACTGGGGTATGTGGTGTTGTGGGTGTAGATATACTCGTATGTAGTGATATCAGACCATGGGTGTAGACATACACCATATACTGTAGTGTTTCCAGTTGTACCTGTGTGTTGAGGTTATGAAGGACTGTGTCCACAAGTCTGTGTATTAAGCCAAAATATCTACAACAATTATAGATTTTAACTTTTTGGTAAATGTAAATTAATTTTCTGAAAGTATAATGCCTGAAGTATGATTTTAATTTTGACTTTTTACCAAATGTACCATTAAGGTTATGTAAGACCTTATCGACAAGTCTGCATTTAGTCAAATATCTACAAAACTATGGGTTTAATTCAATAAAAGTATATATTTTCTAAATCTAGAAAGCCTGTAAAATTTGATTTTGGCTTAATATCAATCTGCTTTTATTTGGTCACATGACCATGTCTTTTTAGTAAAATTAGTAAAAACAACACGTACATCCATAGCAAAACAATGATATCAATAACATGATCAAATTTTGCTCGATATAAATTTCGCGATTAAATCTCATTTCATTTTCGTTTTACGAAAATCAAGTTTTTGTATCACAATCACAAAATTGCTTCTTTGAATGTCGCTCTTTCAAAAGTGGAGCATTTTAAGACAATCCTAATCATCAATGTTTTGGAGAACGGGGCATAAAGCATAGTATGCATAAAGCATAGTATGCATAAAGCATAGTATGCATAAAGCATAGTATGCATAAAGCATAGTATGCATAAAGCATAGTATGCATAAAGCATAGTGTGCATAAAGCATAGTATGCATAAAGCATAGTGTACATAAAGCATAGTATGCATAAAGCATAGTATGCATAAAGCATAGTATGCGTAAAGCATAGTGTACGTAAAGCATAGTATGCATAAAGCATAGTATGCATAAAGCATAGTGTACATAAAGCATAGTATGCATAAAGCATAGTGTACATAAAGCATAGTATACATAAAGCATAGTGTACATAAAGCATAGTATGCATAAAGCATAGTATGCATAAAGCATAGTGTACATAAAGCATAGTATACATAAAGCATAGTGTACATAAAGCATAGTATGCATAAAGCATAGTATGCATAAAGCATAGTGTACATAAAGCATAGTATGCATAAAGCATAGTATGCATAAAGCATAGTGTATATAAAGCATAGTATGCATAAAGCATAGTGTGCATAAAGCATAGTGTCAGAAAGTTTCATATCAATCTCATTACAATTTTTGAGATGTGTTGCTCTGAAGTTAGTCAATTTTGAACAATTTTTTGGGCTCTACCTAACCTTCTAATTTACTGTTAAACAACTTGGTAAACTGGGTTTAACAGCCGGCAAATGACCCGATACTAGTGTCTTGACAGATACAATCAGTCCTTGGAGGTACAGATGTATTACTAATTATGGTGCTTGTAAACCTGGTCGCATTGCTCTGTACCATTCTCGAACAGTTCCCATATTTGATTGATCTTTACAAAGGATTACAGTTGAAAGTTTTTGGAATTACTTTGTCTAACTTAACCATTTTGGGAATGCCAGGGGCCTTGAAGAGTCTTTCCTTTTGTCTTTTGACTTTCAGCTAAAAACAGTCCATGGATGGCCTAGCCTGTTTCGCAAGATCATGCTAAGGGTGAAGATCATGCAATCTGTATACTACTTGAAATCTGTAGTCTGCTTGAACAGACAAAATTTTTCGACAGGTGAAAAAGACAAAACACCAACATTTTTTCTGTTCGTAGTCGATTTCTGACTTCAGGCTAAAGATAATGGACTCTTTTAGAATCAGGCCATGTAGTCTTAATGTTTGAAATCTTGTATTTTTATTTGAATGACTTGATTGGGGTAGAAGGAGAACAATTTTTTCAAATGTGTTCATTAATTTCCAGGTTCCCATGGTGCAGGTGATCCCCATGAGACCCTCACTCCCCTCATTGTGTGGGGCGCTGGAGTGCGCAGACCTGAACCAGGAATGGCTAGGGACTGTGATGACGTGTACAGCTCCAACTGGGGTTTGTGTGGTGTGGTGAAGAGACATGATGTTAGCCAGGTACTAGACTGTGCTTGGAATATTCAAAATGTTTACTGTTGGGTCAGTAATACATGATAGAAAATTAGAACATTCAAGCAAAAAGGATTTCAGGTTAAAGTGTGTTCTGTTCACTTGGTATCACTAAAACGTAACAGTGGAGTTGGCGGTAGTTGTTGCAGGAAATGTTATTTAGACACGTTAGTTTGTGTGATATGCGACAACATTGGGCACGTGTATGGGAATATTAGGCATGTGTACGGGAACATTGGGCACGTGCATGGGAACATTGGGCACGTGTTCAGGAACATTGGGCGCATGCACGGGAACACTGGTTTTAGGTGGAAAACAGTAGTGTGTTGTTTATGTGGCACGTGTTAAAATGTTCCAGTTTAAAATGCTTTGTTTTCCCACAAGAAATGTGAAACTTAAAAATGTTCTAGTTAAACCTTTAATCAATACTTCATTTAGCAGCACATTGATCAAACATTGCTGTTATAATTCTGTTGCAAGATGTAAGGTTGGTGATAAATGTTCAGTAGCACTATAGACTTCATTATTCTTCGATTTTGTTCAAATTACACAAAATAAGAATTGCGAACTTGCTTTCAATTGCCACTTTGTTCTGTTAGTTTTCAAAGGTATTGTCGAAAAATTACTTCTGAAAACCAACAAATGTTCCAAACAAAACTTCACTGTAATTGATGTATATGATTTATTGTCAATGTTGTTTTGATTACCTCAGCAAATGTCCTGTAACTTTGTGAAGGAGGGGCATCCTCTACAAGAATTTATCATAGGCTTTTGAAGCCAATAGTTCATCAGCAAATTGTTCTCTGCATTTTAACAGGCTGATATATCTCCATTGATGGCGTCCTTGATTGGAATTCCATGGCCACTCAATTCTGTGGTAAGTTTGGTCAGAGATCAGGTCTTGGACAGTTTAGAAATTGGTTTTGATAGATGGAAATGTAATGTTCATCAATGCAATAATATTTTGAGATTGATGAATCCACAAAAAACATTTTTTACAACTATAACCACCAATCTGTGATGTGAAATGAAGAAAAATTTTGGAGCTGCAGTTCCTTGAAATAGGAGCATGCTTGTACATGTACTGTCAACTTGTATAAACTAGTACATGTCATTTAGTGTTAAGGGACAGAGTGAACAAGATGGTAGATCGTCATTGAAAGGCTGTGTATAGTATCCTTTGATTTTAGCTGTGAGTACGGTTTAAACTTTGGTCCTGAATCTGTTTTAGTTATTCTCTTTTCTTCCCATTTCAGAAGCCGAAGTAATTCAATTGCGTACTGAACTCTATTGCAGGGCATTTTACCACTTGAGTATCTCAACAACACGCTCGAGTACAAAGCAGAAAGTCTGCTATCTAATGCGAGGCAGATTCTAGCCCAGTACGAAGTGAAAATGTTGGAGAAAAAAGCGACAACACTCAGTGCCATCTTTAGGCCGTTTACAAAGTTATCGATGTCAGCTCAAATTGACAAACTGAGAGAAATCCGATCACTGATATCCTCGAGGAAATTCACTGAGGCAGTAAGTGTAGAGTCCCTGGAAACATAAATCAATTGAAATTGTTATTAATTAATAAAATGTCTTAATCGTGACTTATATGTCATTTTTTATGAATTCTTAATGCAGAATATTGGTTGAATTTTCTATCGAATGATATAAGGATAAATTAGTGCAGGTGGTCTGATACATGTTGCATCAGATGTACACAGGCCGCTCAGCTGGGCCTAGTGCACAAAACACCTGAAACCAGTTTCATTTATTAATATGCATATATAACACAAGTCAAATAGATATAATACACAAATCAAGACTGAGCTGATTAGCTATAATCCTTACTCAAAGGTCTAGCAGTGGGGTCCTGACCGGTGGGATTCAAATCTATGACCTTGCAAACAGGAAGCAGACACTAAATCTACTAAGCCACAGTTCTTCCTCTGATACAAAGATAAGCATTCTAAATATTACGTCCTAAATTATCATTGAGAAATGATGGTCTTCTCTGAAGTGCCATTCTATTTTTGTTTTCAGATTCACGAAACTAAATCAATCATTAACTTAGCCTTGGAGGGATTGTCATACTATCATTCCTACGATCGTTTCTTCTTGGAGTAAGTTTGTTGATTGTCATACAATAGAGGGTGCTGTTGTTATATTTGCCATCCTCCTCTCTATTTAACTACAATGTTCCGTGCTCTCATCCCTAACAACCTTGTATGCAGTGTAAAGAATGTGAGTAGGATGATGAACAGGGATCGCCATAGGTCTGTATGACCCAGTGCTTTGCATTAGACCCCAGGTGTGCTAAAAATACAAGTTCCGTCTCCTGGATTTTCAGACCTGCAAACCAATAAGCTCCAGGAGCTTTGGAAAACTGTGTGGATTTTTTTACGGTAGACCCAGTTATCTGTTTTAAATATCTTTCATCAATAGGGCTTGAGACTATTGAAGCAATATGATAGGTTGTGTTCTGTTCATTTCAATTTTAATTTTAAAAACAAACTCTATATATTTCAACTATTTTCACGTTTTATTGTTCAGACTGAGCATCACTAGTGGTTTCCTTGGTTGGATGAGTTACATCATTACCCTGGTGGTATCTGAACACACTAATATGACAGGCAGACGAGTCATGAAAGCTGGTATAACAACAAAAGCCGTGTTCTATTTACTCAGAGCTTCCATAGTATTTCTACTGTATAGTAAGTTGGTCTCAGTTTTCTCACAGTGTTCATGTACTTCGCACGGACATGAAAATGTTCTTTTATCACTTTTAACTCATTATGTCAGTGTCTGTAGTTTGAGGTTATGTAGACCCTAGAAAAGTGTTCAAATTTGGCAAATTTCGGGACATCATATCTCAAAGATGGCTGATCTGGTTCATATGAAATTTTCAGAGGCATTATGCGCTGTTCTCCAAAGTACTGTTGGGAATTGTTTTTAAAATCTGCCATTTTTCACGTAACTGGAATTGGAGACTAATCGAATATCACCCCATGAGGTTATTTTCGGGTGACAGCTATCAATGGATATTACAAGTCAACACCTGGACTTTGTGAAAGAAGGAAAATTTTTACTTTATACAATCATTATGTACATTATAAATTACGATTTTTTCAGTGGGGAATTATTGATGAATACTTGGCTAAATAAAATGGACAGAACTCTGTCAGACTCTGTCAAACTTTGCCAGAATATTGTTTGGTGATAGTTTTGTCAAACCTTTGTAACTATAACATAGCGTTATTCAGAGTTTAATGTGATGTTATTATACCTAGCTACGAGTTGTTCATTTGTGACTGGCCTTGCACAATAAGGACAAAGTGCTTGGAACAACTGTACGCCTGTTGAGATTTTGTCGAGATTTAGCCAGCAGTTTAAACTGATTCTAGACCAAAACAAGGATGTTTAGCCGTGATTTTTTTGTACCAAATCTTTGTGGAATTGTGACATTGTCTAATTTATTTTGAAAGTTACATTGTATCTTTAAAAGAATGATATGTTTTTCAATGTGACTTTGAAGGCAGAAATGTTTAAAATGTGTTCTCAAATTGAAATGTTCTGGTCTGCTAAAGATATGTTACAGTGCCTTTGTTACTGGGAATAATTTGCCTGTGTTATTCCAGTGCAACAACTCCCTTGGACCTACTACATGTACTGCCTGCTACCAACTCTTTTGTGGGAAAAGGTTGTTGAAAGGTGAGTGGATTTTATCTCTGATATAAGAATAAACAACAACTTAATTTTACATTTTTATCCTTATTTTTATTAGCTTTTGTGATTGTAATTTGTTCTGTTCTCGTGGCTGTGTATTCATTCAATATTCATATCTAAAAATGAGACTAAATGTGAAATGAGTGTTTCAAACAAGACAAACTTTTCGTTGCTGTAGAGATATATTATCTGTTCATGCGCGCACCCATCCTAAAATATAGAGGGGCTCGAATTTTTCAGTATGTGGACACTTAACTGAAAAAAAGAACGGGGTCTAAAAAAACGGGGTACTACGTTCAGACCTATGAATTGTGCATTTGCGCTGAATTCCTGTGTACTTTTGTCTCGTTTTCTAAGACTTTTTGTTTCTCTGTGGCGGACCTTTTTGCCCTCTTCGCCAAATTGGGGGGGGGGCTCATTCGAGCCCCCTGAGCCCCTTCTGGGTGCACGCATACTGCTTGTCTGTTACATGTTCAGATTTGTTGGCTTTCTTTAATGGCAGCCAGTTGAATTACTCTGAATAAGTGCATTTTGTCACTGATCAGAAATGAAAACAAATTCTTTAAATCTATTACAGACGGCATGTATTTTCCTGCTTATGGTCTCATGTTCTCCAGCGCCCTCTAATGGTGTTCATTCTTTGTGTTACATCGGTGATGGGACTGGAAATCTTAGCAATGAGCTTCTTTCACCGTGAACTGCTATCTCTCGGTCTTGTTGCTATGGCAGCGTGGCCATTTTTCTACACTCAGTGGACTCACCAGAAAGTAAGGAATGAGCAGTTAGACAAGTACAAAGTATTTCCTAAAATAAAAATTGAATTTTGTAAAGATTTGCTGATGTCACAGCTGCGTTTTACCTGTGTCTACTTGTACGATCGGACAGTTAGACAATTGTCTACTTGAACGCAATGCATCGTATCTGACAGATTTTCAACCTACAAAAAATGCTAAAATTCAAGAATTCTCATTCATGACCAAACATCATACAAGTGTAGTTGTATCAAAGTTTAGGTTTCTGTTTACTCAGATTTTGTTCTCTTTATTGCTGAGCTTGCAAAATACTATTTAAAAAACTTGAAAATGCATCTAAATAATTCTGTATTTAGTTTTCATCCCATGTAAAGATCTCTTTCTTGAATGACTAAATGCACACTGTCACTTTGATATAAAAACGTATGAAGTTGACTATTTCATAAATTTCGGACTGCTTTCTAGTCATTGTTTAAAGCTGCAGTTTGCCCTGTTCGTAGCTAGCTAAAAATGAAAATTGAGTTGGGTCTTTTTCTCTCATAAAATTGGTTTCATCCCTCACCTTGATAGCCCTCTATTTCTGTTATGCACTAGAACATCAAATTGATCAATGAGTCAAGAAAAGGGTTCAGAGTTTATTAGGGTTGGCCAATCCTACAAAAATATGAATTAAAAAAATTTAGCATTTGCACATTGCCTGTGATTTGATTTGGTAAGAGAAGGGGAATTCTGTTACAGTAAGGAATATTAAGAGAATAATTTTACAAGAGTAAAATCCCTAATTCAATTTTCAGTTTTTATCGCCAGCTAAACTGGGCAAAACACATCTCCAATAAGAATGTAGTTATCATATTTTCAAAAAGCACAGGAAATTTACCACGTGATCCACAACCTCTGGAGAAGCCAACAATCAGTTAAGTGGGTGATTGTTACACTTTTGGCTTCTTCTATTATGGCTCAGTCAAAATACATTCTTCGGAATGCATGTGTTTTTCATCTTTAGTCCTTAGTGTTCTGATAACTAAGGTGTTTATTATCCTATGATGTTTGATGCGAGATGTTCTCACTCACAGTGGCGGGTTCATCCAACATGTTGGGTTGTGACCTCAGTCAACCATGGGCAAGTGGGGGAGATAAGTCCCATTTATTGTCAGTGTGTCAGCGGCGTTACAAGACTAAAAGTAAAATAGTTCTTAAAGATCTAAACAATTAATCTGTCAGTCATTTATTATATAGTTTCACTTATCAGTGACTTCTTAATCATTTACATTCACTAGACTCACCTTGTTAGTTTTGTATGGCTTTAAACAACTGCTCATTACGAAATGAATATGGCAGAGGGCTGTATCTGTTATCCATTGCTGCTCATTACGAAATGAATATGGCAGATTGCTGTATCTGTTATCCATTGCTGCAGAAAGCCTAGTTGTATTCTCAATAATTTTCAATCATATGATTGAGTTTACATTTCAGACAAAAATGTTCCAAAATATGTCTGATCTGTCCACAGGTGGCAGTATATGTCTGATCTGTTCACAGGTGGCAGTATATGTCTGATCTGTTCACAGGTGGCAGTGTATGGTTGGGGAGTGTCTTGTGTAATGTTGGCGGTGTTTCCGTTGTTGCCTGTTGTTGGCAGAAGAGCCAACTATTCTCTAGTGTAAGGAGAGACTTGTTTAGATGTGTAGTGTTTAAATTTATTAATTGATGCAACTCGGTCAATCCTTGTCCAATTTAGTTGGTAAATTTTGCTGTTCAGGCTAGAACTTCACAATCAGGAAATTAAAGTTATGTATGACCCTAGAAAAATGTCTAAACTTGGCTAATTTCAGAACATTAAATCTCAGAAATGGCTAATAGGATTCATATGAAACTAGGATTTATGCACTGTTCTCCAAAATTGTAATGATAATTTTTTAAAATGTTCCTCTTTTGCATGAGGGGGTATCAAAAATAGCACTTTTATGATATTCGTGAAAAAAATCAAAAGCTGCGTAAAACAGAAACGGAATAGTAATTTATAACACTGTAACAAAAATTCTGTTTGAGATTACATTTATATCAAATAAAATTTGATCATAATATTGATACTGTTGTTTTGCTGCCAATGTACCTTAAGTTTCTTTTTGACTATTAAAGTTTTACTAAAAAGACACGGCTAAGTATGCAGTCACGTCAATAAGGCTCTACGTATTCTTAAAAATGGTTTCTTGGCTTCGGAAGCTCTGACGTCTGGTGTCATCCCTTATAGTCATTAGGTCATGTGATGTGGCCAACAGATGGCGTGCTGACCAGACTTAAAATGTTTGGCATCTATTTTGTTTTCTATCTCATATGTCATACCTAAAAGTATGCATTTCAACCTCTTTGTCCATGATCTTTAGTGTGAGACAATCGTTGCTGACATCATTTAGTCCTTAGTGGAAAGCCACTATTTGGTTTAAACTAAGATGTGCTCATTTTCAGCTCTTTAGCTGGCTGTTTGGCCATAGTGTTGGCTGTGTGGTGCATCCGCAGACCTGAGTGCCACAGTGTGGTCCAAGGGAGAACTAAACGATCTCAACTAGTTCTTGGTCTCACTTTGTTTCAGGTGAGTATTCCTAGTAGCATATTGATGTTCTAGTGTTGCTACTGGATTGTGTCTTGTGTGAGAGTTCAAGGACAAAACAACAGTTTATTGTAGGAATTTTGGTGATGTTAAATAAGGGCTTTTCTCTTTTTGTCTATAAGTTTTGTCGATGGATCAAAAATGAGTGCATTGCAAACGCACTGCATAAGGAAAAATAACGAGGTACGCAACACAGGAATAAATCACTGCTAGTTCTGTTTACTCAGTATGTCAAGTTGGATTTAATCAATGTTTTGTACAGTTGTTTCCAAAATGAGGTTCACTTACCAAAATTTAGTTTCACCAAAGTAATGGCAACAGACTTGAAGGATACCAAACAAAAATTACACAAAATATTTTAGAACTAAGCTGAAAGTCTTTGTTTCAAAATTTCGTCAATATTTGACTCAATGGAACTTCGTCAGGTTTTTTTGAAGTCGTGTTGCTTTACATTCTTCTTGAAACTTTGGATTTTTTATTTCTTTCAGATTTTCCTACTCTGCACATCTGTGTTTCTAGTGCTCTCCACTGCCACCAGTATAGGAGCCAAGCAGGGACTTCCTGCAATCAACCAGTATATCAGCTGGCTTACATTAGGTTTATATACATGAGTCTATAATGAAGCCTGAATATCAGCTGGCTTACATTAGGTTTATATACATGAGTCTATGATGAAGCTGTTACAAAGTGAATTGTACTCAATTGCTTTGACTTGTTATTTGTGATTTGCTAATTTACCTCAAGCTGATACTGTCCATGAATGTGCGTATACTAGATCAATTCGTTTTAACAGTTTGCAAACCTTTCATTCTGCTTTCACTTTGCTTCTTTTAGCGCTGAAAATTATTTTGAAATGCTGCTAAATGATACTTGATCTTCAACTTGTATCGGGAAGTTCTGTAAACTGACCTATAATTTCAGTAAGAAACTCTTTGACAGTAAGTGATCTAAATCAAAAGTTTTCTTCGACTTTTTCCCAGTTTTTGTGATGGAAGGCGGATTGCTAACCACTTTTTAATGACTTACCTTTGTGACTGTTACAGGTGTGTCTGTGTGTCTGCCACTGTTCAGCGAATCCCGCGTTGTTACGCGCCTGCTCAACATTTCACTATCGCTACTATCGCCTTACCTTCTTCTCAGTACCTCGTATCCTTTGGACATAATGGGCTCCTCGCATGTTAATGTTGTGTTTATCGTGTAATATTTGAAATATTAAAAGTATAAATATGTTTGCTAGTTGCGATTGGAATAGCTCATAATGAAGTCTTGTGTGGACATTAGGAAACCAGGCCTTTCAGTGGTATCTTGTTGTTGGACGATGCTTTTCTATCAGCTGGGAAAACTTGTGTCACCGTCTGCCCTTGTTATCACAAAAGTTGATCTAAGCTCCGATTGTGTTGTACAGGGCAATTATCAGATAAGCAATGTCTTCATGGCAATCAAATACTGGCTAAAGTAAATTGAAATGTTAAGGATCGAAACTGGTATTATTTTAAGATGTTTGGCTCCTAAAATTGAGTTCCTTGTGAAAAGCTAAGTGAAGAATCCTTCTTTCGCTGAAGAAATACAAGAAAAATTGGCTAAAACGGTGTGATGGACTTTTATTTGTTAACAACAGTTTTGAGTCAATGCATGTTTACATTAAAGGCGAAGGCAACCCTTTTCCATGTCATTTTGAGCTAAAATAAGGTTGGTTGGTTATCCTAGACATATTTTTCACTTAATTACAGCTTTTCGTAATTTTATTAATTACTCGTCCGCTTTTCCGGAAGTGACGTTTTAGGAGGCAAGCGCTTCCCGCCACTTGGTTTTGCGTTGAGCTTACTGTGCGAATCTGTTCTATTCTACTTTTGTTTTGTGCTATTTTTCACCAATTGTCGCCACCACTTTCCATCGGCGAGTATTCTGCGGCAAGATAGGTTAGTAGAGAACTCAACTGCGTTGGATTTAGGGATTGTTTAGTGTGTTGTAAGCTGAAAATGGCTGGAGT
>NMRA01000197.1:330805-361411 GCA_002633005.1 Phoronis australis | reverse complement strand
TGTGTCATCCATCGGAAAGCGATGCAAAGGCACTCCCAAAGCGCGCGTGAGCCGATAATTACTACATCCCGGTACGCAGAAACAGTGTGGCATGTTGACTGACTAGTAAATGAAAGCGAACGACGACGGAACTTAACACAACCGAGGTAGAACAATGACTGACTCGGCAGCTCTCACAGTCAGACTATGTGAAAAGAAATTGGCGGGAAGCGCTTGCCTCCTAAAACGTCACTTCCGGAAAAGCGGACGAATAATTAATAAAATTACGAAAAGCTGTAATTAAGTGAAAAATATGTCTAGGATAACCAACCAACCTTATTTTAGCTCAAAATGACATGGAAAAAGGTTGCCTTCGCCTTTAATGTATTCATTCAGCGGGGTATATTATTGGTGTTTGCATCATGACATTGGACAAAAGACAAGCTGGCGATTAACAAAAGAAAGATTGATATCAGGCCTCTGAAAACCTGGTATAGTGTGGAATACAAACTAAACAGGAGTTTAATGTATGGAGATTTCTTAGCTGCTGAAACTTGTCAGTAGGAGATGAAGTTTTCTTGTCTAAGGATCATATTTATAAGTTCACATATATCTAGTTTACCAAATGAACATTCCAAGATTCAAATCGTTGCACCTTCACCCCTTTGAAAAATAATGTGTTTTTGAAACGTTGTAAAATAAAATTTGGTGTATCCTTTATTAAAAATTTTTTACTTTTGTCACGCTAGCTTATTACGTTTTCACGCGACACCAAATTCAAAACTGCAAGTGAAACATAACTATTTCGTAGACATCATCTTTGATTGATGTTCATGAAGTTTGATCTATGTGTGCATAATGAGGTCATCATGTTGATTTTCGAATGGATTTGACTACCATGGATTTGACTACCATGGATTTGACTACCATGAATTTGACTACCATGGATTTGACTATCATGGATTTGACTACCATGCATTTGACTACCATGAATTTGACTACCATGGATTTGACTACCATGGATTTGACTACCATGCATTTGACTACCATGGATTTGACTACCATGGATTTGAAAAAACAAGCATCCCTTATTTCTTTCCTTCTCACACACTTGGTGGGTTACATATGAACCCCCTACCTCGCCCTTCTTCATACAGAAATCGGTCGTTTTCCAATGTTTGAAATAAAGAAGAACTGGAAGTGGAGGTGTGTGAATAATAGAGCCTGTTGAGTGTTGCCAGCTGTTTGTAAAACGAATTGAGCTCTCGTCATAACGAAATGCAAATTGCATTGATTTCATTGGAACAAAGCTGTTGCATGCTCAAGGTCTGTGAATTTCCTTAACTTTACTATTCAGCCATGAGGGACTATTTTACCTAGCTTTAGCCTGTTTACTCATCCTGTGGCTCTGGCTTGAGCATAGCTTTACACGGACAACTCGCAAGGTCTGTATTTTAACTTGTCAGACCTTTAACAGCTCGGGATGGAAATGTAAAATATCATTTTGTTTGCCTTTCAAAGGCTGCAGCAGTAATTCTTCACTTATTTTACGCGCAATAATTACCAAAATTGTTTTTTGCAATGCTGATTGCCTAATGCAAATAATGTAAAATTTCCCAATGGGATTGTATGACATCTATTGAGTATAACTCAATCCCCATGCTAATAAAAGACTTACATTTTATTACTTTGTATGTTTGTCAAGAAGTTTGACGGAATGAAATTTCTCTTTTCAGCCATAGTGTGTACTAAATAAGAGAATTATATTATTTATGATTGACAGATCTAAGATAGTGTTATTAATGATTGACAGATCTAGGATACTGTGATTGACAGATCTAGGATACTGTGACAATGGCCCAAGCACAACGGCAAATGCTAGCAACAGAATGTTGTAAAGATGATATGCTGTTGCCATTTTTTTTGTCGTGCTCGGTGGAGGGCATAGTTCTGTTTTTGTAATTAGCCTTTTCATTCCATTTTAGATGTTAATGTGAGGTGCATGACAACATGTTACTGTGCTTTACTGCACTTTTATTTTAGCGCAAAAACGTAGCCGCAGTGCGTGGCATGAATTTATTATTTTGCACTCATGCAACCAACCATGAAATACTCGGGCGACTCAAAACGTTTTATTTTGTACCTGATGAAAAATATTTTTTCAGTCGTGAATGCTACAGATGACTGCAATAATCAGTGATTCCTGACTATGTAGAGAGGAGAAATAACAGTTTGCCTTCCGACTGACCCATCTCTGAGCAGTGATTTGGGCATGGGGGTGTAAATAACACAATAGGATTGTCTAGCAGGATTGTCGAGCAGGATTGTCGAGCAGGATTGTCGAGCAGGATTGTCTTGCAGGATTGTCTAGCAGGATTGTCGAGCAGGATTGTCTAGCAGGATTGTCTAGCGCGATTGTGTAGCACGATTGTCTAGCACGATTGTCTAGCAGCAATCAGGGTTATGGGCAATCACACTGTAGTGGGTTTTGTTTTCTGACATGTCTGTTGTGAACCATAGTGCACATAATATAAGTGTAGTGAGCTTGGCAATGGTTAGATACTACATCTGCCCCCTTTTGGTGAATGAATAAAGTTTCAACCACTTGTTGCATCACTGTTCAAACCTGCGTGTCACCTACTGATTCAGTGCAAGCAATTAATACACTGGCCCAATTTACCTCAGCTTGAAGTAGCAGACTTCCTGGACTCTCAATCTCTGTTCGATGAAGAGCGCCATCTTGTGTTGACTGACGTGCGCTGCTGCTACATCTTCGTGTATCTCATCAACACAGCATTCTTCGGCACGGGCAATATTGCAAGTATAAACAGGTAATATAATAGGTATCTTGTCGATTATTATTAATTACAGCAAAATGAAACCAATTCTGGACGAAAATAATTACAAAGTTGACGTCTAATTTTATTTTTTCATGTGTCTAACATTGTTACGTGTGTCAGAAATTGTCCAAGACATTGTGTTACAGGAGAATATGGCTCTGAAATTGAAATGGTTCAGCATTACTTTGCAACTAATTATTCATGAAAAAAGGAAAATAAATTTCAACTCCATTTCTGCAATATTGGGTCCTAAATAGATTTTTGTGTAGATCATCAATCTAACAAATTGTTGTCTGCTGAGAATAAACTGATGAGAATTAAATGTTGTACATTGTTTAGTGGAATGTTTTTCTCCTTGACACAGAAATTTTGTTTTTATAATTTTGTAACTTGTGTTGAAGCTGTTATGAAGCTACTTTCTGTGTAAAAATGGATTGTTTTTGGCCCCATAACATAGGTGAGTTCCTGGGTCCTTTAATTGATTGAGAACGTTTATCTATGTCTCCTTTAACTGATAAGTCATCTGTAATTTGTTGCCACTATATAAGCATGTTATCCGAGTAACTGGCCAACTTTAACTACTGCAGTAACCACTGGCGACATCTGTTGTAATTGTTTGGCACTTGGGCTCTTAATGTAATCAGTCCCATCTTGGAATATCTCATATGCAAATGAGTGTGAAATGCTTTAAGATGTTCCCCTCAGAACTCTGTTGTGGACTATATTGTTCAGGGATTATTGCAGTGACTACAAATAATTGTATAAAATTTTCTTTCCCCATCATGACAGGCAATAACGATAGCGAATGACCCGTCATGGGAGATAATTACTGTCGTTACTCATCATTCTAGATGCAGATCTGGGTCCTAGGTCTAATCTCCGAACCCAGATTCAGTTCGAATGCCGCATGAAATTTGTCCAATCACGCTTTGTGGTTCGAGTACAACTTAGCAAGTTTACTTGAAGCTTGACATGTGATTGGTCAATTTTCAAGTCAAGTTTCGAGTACACAGATTGAACTCTGGCACTTGATCTCCGCCAACATGAGAAACTATAAACAAAAAGACATGAGTATGAAATTTGGATCAAAAATGTAGACTTTCTTTCTGCTGGTGCTATGATGTCATTGGCTTTCATTTGTTTTCAGTTTTGATCCATCCACTGTGTATTGTTTCCTGACTGTGTTTAATCCTTTTGTGATGGGAGCTCTCATGCTGTTCAAGGTAAGTTTTACATCAATTGGTTTTCACAAATGTTAGGAAAAAAAATTGGCTGACATTTTAGAGCTATATTTTGCCTGGTTTATTTCTGTGTTTTTGTCATGACATCGATGAAGCTTGAGGAATGTCGACCTGGCTCAAACACTTATGATAAATAAACACTAATACTGTTGGTGTTGTCTCTTTCGTAACTTCTTGAGTGTCGGCATTAAGTGCCAGCAATAAGTACCAGCATTAAGTGTCAGCATTAAGTGCCAGCATTCATTAAGTGTCAGCATAAAGTGTCAGCATAAAGTGTCAGCATTAAGTGTCAACATAAAGTGTCAGCATTAAGTGTCAGCATTAAGTGTCAGCATTAAGTGTCAGCATTAAGTGCCAGCATTAAGTGCCAGCATTAAGTGCCAACATTAAGTGCCAGCATTAAGTGCCAGCATTAAGTGCCAGCATTAAGTGTCAGCATTAAGTGTCAGCATTAAGTGCCAGCAATAAGTGCCAGCATTCATTTAGTGTCAGCATTAAGTGTCAGCATTAAGTGTCAGCATTAAGTGTCAGCATTAAAGGCAAAGGCAACCCTTTTTCGTGTCATTTTGAGCTAAAATAAGGTTGGTTGGTTATCCTAGACATATTTTTCACTTAATTACAGCTTTTCGTAATTTTGTTAATTACTCGTCCGCTACTCCAGAAGTGACGTTTTAGGAGGCAAGCATTTCGCGCCAATTTCTTTTCATATAGTCTGACTGTGAGAGCTGCTGAGTCAGTCATTGTTCTACCTCGGTTGTGTTAAGTTACGTCGTCGTTTGCTTTCATTTACTAGTCAGTCAACATGCCACACTGTTGCTGCGTACCGGGATGTACTAATTATCGTCTCACGCGCGCTTTGGGAGTACCTTAGCATCGCTTTCCGATGGATGACACACTTCGCCGTACTTGGCTCGTTCGTGTGAAGAACGCAGCGTTACCCGTCCACGCAACGTACAAAGCAGTCGAGAATTACCGTGTGTGTGGCAAGCACTTTCTGCCGTCCGATTACGAAAGGGATTTGTACGCTGAACTGATGAAGGTCCCTGCGAAACAACGCCTGAAGAAGGATGCCATTCCGTCTGTGTTGATTCCCGGCAGTGCCCCGTCGCCACCCCCGAGAAGTGCGTTTTTGAAGAGAGAAGCCTCGCGAGCTGTGGCCAGTACAGTGACTGGAGCCAGTGGAGGCACTTCATCCACTGTCACCCGTGCCTCCGAACGTACCCCAGAGCGTGCAATTCCTGGAACCAGTAGTGATTCGCCCTGTGCTGTTTTCTCCAGCCCAGAGCCTCTAAGCAGCCCTGCAGCGATATTGAGTAGTGGGAGTGATTACAGGCCCAGTTCGACACCCAGTGAAGAGGACAGTTCGTCGTCCAGTGAACAGATCGGTGAGCCAAACTTTGATAAGTTTATTGTGGACTTGTCTAAAGTGTTGGAGCTATTTAGAAGGTGCCAGGTGTGTGGCGAGGGAGTCACACGACACGATGTAAGCAGTTTGGGTTCTCAGGTCACCATCCAGTGGGAGTGTGTCGCGGGACACTCTGGCAAGTGGGACAGTTGTTCCTCTGTCCGTGGTATGCCGGAGGTCCACTTAACCGTATCCAGTAGTGGCTTGGCCTCGTCGAACTCTGAACAGACATAACAACGCACACAGTGCATTTGCACCAAGATGTGTCACCACGTCTGTCCTCAGTAGCCGCCTCGTTTCTCTCAACAGCTGCCTGTGCCTGTGCGTACTTTGCCTCGTTATACTCAAACATGTAACCACCCACTGAATGTCCGTGAAAAAATTCCTCGTCACCACTGCTGTGACCAAGGTCTCCGTCATTCACACTACTGTCACTGTGATACGGGTCACCGACTCCAGCCATTTTCAGCTTACAACACACTAAACAATCCCTAAATCCAAGGTATTTGTGTTCTCTACTAACCTATCTTGCCGCAGAATACTCGCCGATGGAAAGTGGTGACGACAATTGTTGAAAAACAGCACAAAACAAAAGTAGAATAGAACAGATTCGCACGGTAAACTCAACGCAAAACCAAGTGGCGGGAAACGCTTGCCTCCTAAAATGTCACTTCCGGAGTAGAGGACGAGTAATTAATAAAATTACGCTGTAATTACGTGGAAAATATGTCTAGGATAACCAACCAACCTTATTTTAGCTCAAAATGACATGAAAAAGGGTTGCCTTCGCCTTTAAGTGTCAGCATAAATTGTCAGCATTAAGTGTCAGCATTAAGTGTCAGCATTAAGTGCCAGCATTAAGTGTCAGCATTAAGTGCCAGCAATATGTGCCCGCATTAAGTGTCCATTTGTGTGTAACTAATGAAGTGAGTTCATACCGGTTGGTTTTAGTTTATATAGTTGCTGAATTAGACTTTTGCAAATAAGACCATTTAAATTCAAATTAAAACGAATTTGCTTGTGTGTTATTCATGGAAAGCACTCATGATCTTTGATCCAGGTACAACAAATCTAAGGCACTTGTCCTTATGGTCTGTAATAATAATGACGTAAAAATTGAAAGGTGTCACCAGAACAGTGTGAAACACTGTCAATCAAATGATCTCAACATATTGTCAATCAAATGATATCAACATATTGTCAATCAAATGACAACATGGTGGTGGGCAATGACATCAACATGGCAGTGGACAATTTTGTAAAATCTTGTCTGGTATCAATTCAATACAATTTAGAATCAATCAAAGATGGTAAATAACAAGGATTCAGCAGCTTTAAGTTAGGTCCTTTGTGACAACTGTCTGTCTATTGCAGGTCTTAATACCTTTCATCTTAGTCACCTGTGTCTTTACTGCTATACACGTCACAGTGAGAGTACCCACCAAAAGTCTGTTTCTCATTGTATTACTCATGTCTGATTTCATGGGACTGGTAAGTAGTGCTTGTCTTGGATCATCTGCATTATACAGGGCTTGGAATTTTCCGCGGAAACGCGGATTTCCGCTTTTTTCAAATGTGCTTTCTTTATAATATTTCCGCGTAAAAAGATCGGATTTGATATAAAATTTCCGCGGCAAATTCCTTTCTTACCGCGGCGTTGCAGACGACGTTCACCTCGAAAAGCGGAAGTTGCTCTTTATGTTTCGGAGGAACGTAAATTGTCAACATTGCCGGGGCATCTGGGACAGCGTGGTGTGATTTTCAATGCCGTCTCGTGTTATTGTTAAGCGCGGCGGCAAATACTACTGCTCTGCAGCCAAAAATGTGTGGGTTCGGAGTGGACGGGCGAGCTAAAAGGACGCAGACGCATGCTACTGATGGTGGTAACGTTTTTTTTTTAGTCCTCCCGACTTTTGTCGGGGAAAGGTTCACATTGACCATTTCAAGACTGTTTATCGGGCATGATTTGGGCCGTAAAAGTTTCAAAGTTTCCGCGTTTTTTGTCATTGGTCATTCCAAGCCCTGATTATAGTATTTTGACTGACCAAGATCTATGTATAGGGCTGCGAGCAACAAACTTTACTGGAGGCTTCATTGTTTAACAGACGAGTTCTAAATAATTATGCGTGAAGTTCGATAGTTTACTCATAGAGTGTCATGTGATTGATCTAGTTTCAAATCAAGCTTTGAATAAAGTTTACTGCTCACGGCCTTGAGACGGTGACCATCAAATTTTAATCGAGACTGTCCTGGACAATTGACCAATCACTTCATGCAAAACATTTGGAAAATTACTGGAAGCATGGAGCGTGATTATTTAGCTTTTTTAGTTGTCTGTTGAATAAATTTTGTTAGTGAATACAGTTGTGTTGGCAGTAGCACATATTGTAAATGAGATGCAGGGTTGTTCTGGTTATCTCAATTTTCAAAAATGTTTTTTAAAAAAGTTTTTGGCCACAGTAAGATTAAAAACTGGACTATCGCCGCACAAATAAAAAGTTCATGTTCAATCAACGTTTCATCTGTTCATTATACATCATCAGGATAATATTTACAAAGGACAGCAAGTGCCAACATACAGTAGCATGCTGAACTAGCATGGTACTGATTCTCTGAATAACATGCAGAGCTCAGTGACGCTACAACTATGGTGATGGCCAACTACTGACTATATTCCCTGTATCTCTCACTTCACTTTATGGATGTTACCTGAGCTGTATGTTAGCACTTGCTGTCCTTTGTAAATAATTATCCTGATGATGTCTAATGAATAGACGAAACGTTGATTGAACATGAACTTTTTTATTTGTGCAGCGATCGTCCGGTTTTTAATCAAAAGTGTTTACAATCCGCATGTTCCTCAACAAAAACAGTGATGCTTATTAGTTCAAGGGTGATACTCTTATTTACCAACTATCAAAATATGAATATGGTCCTTAAAGAGATATAATCGGTAACTAACCAACCCTTGTAATAGAAACAGGGCTGGAAGTCGGTGCAGTGAAAGTGTAGAATCAAGTGCCAGACACATTGCACTCGAATTCCGCATCAAACATTAACCCGCACGCGTCGAAATTGTGATTGCATGAACGCATTTATCATAGTAAGAAATAATACAGCGAATGTAACTGCAGGGAAATCAAGCCCTTCGAAAGAATTTGTTTTTCTCGAAGATTGGACTTTTTACTATTCGCTTGTCACTCCGCCATTTGCATTTTTTAACCTACCAGTGAACTCATGGACTAAAGCATTCACTGAGCTCATTGGCTGGCATTCCGGTCACTATGTGACATCATTTAGTCAAAAACTGAGCTCATAGGATGGCAGACGATTTAATTCATTGTTGTTAGAGGAAAGTAAAAAGAAGCGAAATATAACTGGTAAGACCGTTTGCAGTTTCCTAAACATGTCAAGAGAATTTGATTTTGTAAGTACTATCACATGGAATAAAACTTTTCCTCCCGTTCTTTTGGATTCTATCTATTTCACCAAGTGATGAAAAGCCCTTACAGATCTGAGTATTAGCTAAAAGGTAATATTGAACACTGTTATGTGATATGACTATTACCTTGGGACATCCCGTTTGAGTCATGAAATAAGACGAGTTAACACTTCTTGTTTTCTATGGTTATATTTAGGTTGGAATGGAGCTCATAGTTGTTATTTTGGCTTAATAGACTTCTTCGTTTTTATTTTATCCTACCTTGAAATTGCCTATTTTTGATCTGCAGATGTAGCACACGTTGAGTCAATATTAATTTAATGTTCTTCGGGTCCATGCAATGAAATTGCAGAATACACACTAATGTTCTAATTGCTGTTTTTATCTTTTCATAAATTATGTTTTTTCTTGTTTTTTTTTTTGTTTCAGCACTTCTTTTTCATGGTTCAAGACTACGGAAGTTGGCTGGAGATTGGTACTAGTATCAGTCATTATGTGATAGTTATGTCCATGATTATATTTATATTTGTCCTATTGGGCGTGGCACATGTACTTACAACCGTTCAAATTCAGCTTACAAAGTCTCACAAGTTGTAGATTGTATCCCTGTTTGGTCTCACTGTTTCAGTGTTTTCAGTAAAAATATTGTCACCTCAGGGTTTGTCCTGTCACATACTTTAGTAGGTGGACCGTCAACTTTGTATATTCTTAATGGAAAAAAATCTGTGATTGAACGCTCAAGGCGTGACCAACACTATTGGCCAAAAAGTCACTATTCATTAGCGACATCTGGTGTGAGTCACAGTTTGGGTAACGGCAAGTCAGTCTGCTCGCTAACCAAGAAGTTGCGCTTCTGGGAATTCCATATGAAAATATCGGAGTTGGGAATCAGTCTCTGATCTATGGCCCTAATGAGTGTAGTTGAACTAAGTAAAACATACATTTTGTTAATTCTATATAGTTGTGTGGTACACTATCCAGGTGTGCTTTCCATAGATATAGAACTCACCATCGCCACGTATGCTTTCCATAGATATAGAATTCACCATCGCCACGTATGCTTTCCATAGATATAGAACTCACCATCGCCAGGTATGCTTTCCATAGATATAGAACTCACCATCGCCACATATGCTTTCCATAGATATAGAACTCACGATCGCCACGTGTGCTTTCCATAGATATAGAACTCACCATCGCCACGTGTGCTTTCCATAGATATAGAACTCACCATCGCCACGTGTGCTTTCCATAGGTATAGAACTCACCATCGCCACGTGTGCTTTCCATAGGTATAGAACTCACCATCGCCATGTGTGCTTTCCATAGATATAGAACTCACCATCGCCACGTGTGCTTTCCATAGATATAGAACTCACCATCGCCACGTATTGCAAATAAAGCATGTAATCACACTAGTTAGTGAGGTTCTTGTGTCTATCAAACTCTGTCCATTTGTAAATTGAAATCAGAACTATTGATTAGCACATCAGTTGTTAAGATTCAATATTGCTCATCATCAGTTGATAGTAAAATCGGTGTTTCATCAAACAAGCACACTTTTGATTTACACCATGTACATGTGCGTGCGTGTGTGTTTGATGCAACACAGAGTCATGGCTGATTTCACTATCAACTGATATATAGTATATAATTGGTCTCCACATATTCCTTACTCGGTGACTCGTGAATTATGCGATTTTTTTCTGGAAATTTCTTCACAGGGGAAAGTGAATAACTCTGTACTAGAGGTTGCGATATGTTACTTTCGTCAGGAATTGTTTAAAAGGTATTTTTGACGAGCTTTGGCGTTCCATGCCTCTTTCAACTGGGGACTATCAGTTATTTGGACACAATTTTTATATCTTGTCTTCTTTTTCCTTCTTCTTTTTCTTTTTTGTTTCATTTTGTACTAATCAGGTCAATTAAAGCATGAGTCTCATTGCGAAACAATGTGCTTACCTGGTGTAAAAATTCATGACATGTACTGACCTACGGTGTGATCATTTATAACTTTAACTGACTGAATATTTCCTGTCTGCCAAATTTCAAAAACAAAATGCAAAAAAGTACATTATGGTTACTTTAATTTTGTTATTGTTTATTGATGATTTCAAGAACTGGACCATAGCAAGTTCCACAGATAAGTAACAACATTTTTTTGAAAACTGAAATTTTCAGACAACTAAAAAAAATAAATATTAATGACTCAAAAATGTTTTTCATTGATTTTTGACATGCATCATAATAAAATTTTTCACACTTCAAGTAGGAACATGGAAAAGCGGGATCAATATTTCTAGCTACCTCAACATTGTTAGTGCTTTGTTATGTTACCTGAGAGTGCATCCCAATACACTGATAAAAATAGTTGTATTTTAATCAAAGGACTTGTTAGAGTAAGTTGGGTGAGTAAAGAAATGCTGATCAGGATATAGGTAGGGTACAACCAATGAGCTGTACCTGGTATAGTGAATCTTTGGGAAGGGTACAACCAATGAGCTATTCCTGGTTTAGCAAATTCGAGGAAGGGTACAACCAATAAGCTTTACCTGGTATAGCCAATCTGTAGGAAGGGTACAACGAATGAGCTGTTGCTGGTATTGCGAATCTGTCGGTAGGGTACAACGAATGATGAGCTATACCAGGTATGGCGACTTCGTAGGTAGGGTACAACCAGTGAACTGTACCTGGTATAAGGAATGTGTAAGTAGGGTACAACTAATGAGCTACACCCCGTATAGCTCACTGATACAACCAAAGGTATAAAAGCATAGAAGACACGAATTCAACATGACGGGGGATGATGTGGGCTGTGTTATAACAACGTCATCACTTTAGCCCAGGAATATGTAAATTTGTAATTAAAAAATATAGTCATTTGCCTGAAAAGTTGTGTGATTTAAGCATGCGTCTGACCAGTTTGAGTGGACATGTGGTACAGGTTTCAAAAGTGTAGAAAATATTATGCTTTTGTCATACATGATCGCTTAATAGATAGTTCCAGCAAACGCAGTTAGGCTACGCCCATTGTAGTTACCGTTGCAAACTCCCACAACTAGCCTACAAAGCAAATATGGCGGAGGTCACCTTTATACGCACTAGGACAACCCAAAAACTCCCACAAACGCAAGTCATTCGCGAAATGCCGCCATGCATTCGAGAAGAAGATCGTGATCACGCTAGTTCATTTTCACGCGCGAACTTCCCGAAAACCTAAGATCACCCAAGATTTCGCTAGACATTTGCCATGCGTTAAAAGCTAAGCACGTGATCGCACTAGTTTTCTTCTTGAGATTCTTGGGTCTATGTAAGGTTTTTATGTTGCCGGTGATATTTTGCAGAAACTGTTACGGCCGTGCAACCTCACAATCCCAAAGGGCCCTGGGAGACAATTGATTGTTACACACATTGGTGTCCACGATCCTAAGTCTTTCAGGCCATTTATGAATTTGTAGCCCAATCAAACCAAGTCGATCTCCATTGAGTTCAAGTCTGCTTACTCCCGGCCACTGCACATAAGCTCAGTATAGGCACTGTCATTCAGTACAATCGTTTTTACAGCACTTTAAGTTAGTCGATGACAAGACTGTGAAAGCTGGTGAGCAATATTCCATAGCACAGCTGCATGAGGACGATGAGGAGAAACTGTCTTCAGGTACGTCACGTGAGCACACACAACGTCAGTAAAAGTTTTTGTTTGGCGTCATTTGGTGGTCACGTTCCCGTAAGCCACACACGCCACCATGTGTCTCACATACTTGATTGTAAGCCCAATTCAGATACAAGTGAAGAAAAGAAAATATTTGCGGCACATTAAGAAGGTAAATTTATTTCCGATTTGGGCTAATTGTTCTTTCTGACTATGTGTATACTCCCTGGAGCATATTCATCTGATCGTCGTGAGGTCAACCAAGAGCTATCATGTACCCAATATCTTTTCTTGCCTTTGTTCTCCGTAAATTGTTGGTTTCCACTAATTGTCACAAGCTCATCAAATATCTTTCTGATTTCGTTAGCAATGAATGTTTGTGGGCCAAGATGGAGGACGAGCATAGTGTTTTACATTTTCCTGCGTCCTGGCTGGCTAGAATTAATAACTTGATTTGGGAACTATCCATTGCACGCGGTATGCGATCACGCAAGGGTAATTTCTCTTGCACGCGTACATCAACACATACATATATAGCTGAATACAAATGAGTAGGCTTACGTCATTACTCATCAGTTATTCAGTTGTCCAATATCAGCAACAGCCTCGTTAGCAACCACCTCTGACTTCCGGTAGGCCTATTATCATATAGCATGCAAAAATATAGAGTAATCGTCACATTGCGATTTCTCTGATAATAAAGCACCCTCCTCTGTGTTGTTAGTACATTCTTGGTTTCGGCACTTGACCAAATACCGCGGAATGCGTTACTAGTTGTCCATTGACAGTTTTGTCTAGCTTAGACGGGCCAAAAAAGTGTCGATGTCGCTCCATGGCCATTGCGTGTCTCTGACCATGGGGCCGCAGAAAGTGCTGTTCTAAAGGCGACGCTATGTTGAGCCACACAGGAATTTCCGGTAATTCCGTATTGGTGGTTTCAAGCGTCCTAAGGGGTAATCCTGCCTCGACTTGAACATGAGCCTACAATGGAATTCAGAGGAAACTCAAGTACTAAAACATCATTAGATTTTTAAAAGAGACTACATTTGGTCTCGCTGAGAACAAAAATATTACCACAGCGAGATCTCTTAAAGACATACTACCAGACTTTCATAACTTAGTAAGTTTCCGTGTTTGCAAAACCCAGCCGATGAATGATAAAAGCGCAATTATCTCACTCACTCTCAGACCACCCTGCACAAGCACAAGCTGCCTGACATATTCTACTTGGTTGTCAGGGTATGATGTAACTGGACTATACCACGGGAAGAGTGGCCATTTATAGATGGCGTTGTCTGTCTAGTCCTATTTGTGTTGAGAGGTTCATGAGGTTCATCTTTCATGTTTCTAACATTTTCAAGTGACACGCGGTTTTTTGAATGCCCTATGATAGATGATCCCGTACTCTTTCTAAATTTGACACCCAAAACAATCCTAAAATGTCCTATCTTTTCTATCAAATCTTAATATTTCCTAAAAAATTTCAAGTATGCTGCCACATTAATCTGACATTTATTCAAGCTTGTAATTAGAGCATTCATTTCTTTCTCCTGGGAACAAGCCGTTATGTGATAGTCTGGTCATACAAGCAATACAATGAAAACGTTAAATGAAATCCATCTGAATGCAACTGCTTCTATACAAAGTTTTTCCAAGACTGTAGACACTCAATTAAATTATCCAGACATTTAACTGATTTCACAAAATCGAAATTCAGATCGTAATTATTTGATTACAAATTTCAATAGTTATTCCATTCGGTGGTTTCTTTCATAGAATTTCTCCTTTGAAATGTCTTTCTTCATCACTATGGTAACGGATTCAATTATAACAAAAGGTTATTCCTTGGTCACTGACCTCTGGCTCCTTTAAATAGTTCCTGCGCTTTGAGCAAATCTTATAGGATACGGTTGACACCATCACGACCAACCCAACACCCAACAATACGAAGCCAGATAACGTCAGGTTTCTGTCGGGTTGTCTGAAAATAAAACAATGCAAGAATGCAAACCTATGAAATGTCTTACAACCGTAAAAATATCTTCTAACAAACGTAAAGAATGATCTTCACAGAGTAAATATTACAAGAGTCACTTTTAACGGTCAACAATATCCTCGCGTAGTCAATCCCATTTATCACATACTAAAGGCTTTGACATGACGTCACCTCTGCCTTCCAATTTAACTTTTCACTGGCAAATTTACGATTTCATCGATGGGATTTGCACTTGTTCTTGTTACAAATCGGAGAAAGTCTGGTTTTGTCACAGGGTATTTTATTGTGGGAGGTAAAAACTTGCAATCGGATTCACGGCCAAGAAAAACGTATTTTCATGATAGCTGGTTGGTTTAGGTAGGTCTGTGCTTTGAAAGTTCAGCTTTGACCAGAGATATGAAACAGCAAATTTTATTGAATATTTGTGATTCCTAACAAGACTGGTAGTCAAAGCTGACTAAAATCGAGGCTTTGACCTCATCACCTGCTTCTTTGCTAAGCGTGCGAAAATGCCTGACGCGGGCAATGTGTGATGCATTAGAACCGGCGTGAAAAAAGTAAAGGGCTAATGTCCTGAATGTAAGAAAAAGAGGTGAGGAGTCGAATAAAATTGGAGGAGCAACCTCTCTAGACTAAGCATTTGTGAACGAAACCAAGCAATGGACTGTGATGCGAGATGTGTTGAACGTTTCCATGCCGGGCTTTGGTAGACAACGGACTGGTTTTGCACTCTGTCACAGTGCTAGGTGGCGCTGTGTCAGATGTGGGTTTGCATTCCTTCTTGTATGTAAACCTGAAACTGCTTTTAAAAGTTTCCAGCCTTTGACTAATTAAACGATTTCAAATCAGTCCTTCGCAGAGTCTCACAAATTTTCGAACGATCTATCCCAGTCGGCGGCATCATAGTGCAAAACGCGTTTTTCCAATGGGAAATCAGCTTTGAAAACCCGGCGGTCACCAAACCTGATAATTGTAACTGCTAGCCTGTTGCACTTTTGAGGATAACTATAACTAGCTTGATGCGTTGTTGGACATCATGCTTGAAATCCAGAATTACTTGCCGGACATCGTGAGCCCACGAGTAAGGCGGTCACGATGTGCCTATAAGACACGTGGGTTCAACACTAGCCCAGTTTGTTGAGATTCATTCAGTGACCTCGTAGATGTTTGTGGAGACAAGAGTACAAGAGTACAAGAAAAAGATTTACGTAAGGAACTCGAATCACTGAACAACTGTTATGTTAAAGTACTGTCTGAGAAAAATTCGTGTACCGTAATTCTGTTCAATATTGCTCGCTGTATTCATGCTTCGTTGTCGCCGGTTATGGGCGGCGCAGCACTGATGCACCGCCAATTGGGTTATATCGCTTCGAACCCCTTAACCCCACCTTCCGTGCATCTGCCACTGAAACTAGCCTAAAGAAACATGCAACTCACGTAAGTTTATGCTGTCCTTCGTCTTTGCCAGAGCAGAGTCAGGTTTTTTTATGTCCACAATTCACAAGTGTCTCATTCGGTCATTATAGTGCCGTATATCGGTGATTGATCATTAAAGTAATGAAAGGTTTCAATTTTTTAAAGCGCTCATGCACTATGTAGTTTATTACTTCAGGGAATTAATTTCCAATTTCAATCATTATTTTATGTTCAAATTCGACAGTCTAGGCAAAATTAATTGGGATGTTTTCATAGTTATTCCGTTGCGTTTTATGAGTATTTTTGTGTTGCACTATGTCAAATCACTCTATTACATCCGCACAGCTGTTGAATCAATGAATTTATGTGTGGACTGACTATTGTAATTCCCATAATTACTCAGTCCTTATGTTTTTTATGTGCTAATTGTAGCAACGCCTAATTCCTGTCAAAAAAATAAAAGTAAACTAAGCCTTAAGATCATATTATATCAGTAAATATCGATCAGTTAGCTATTTCTGAAGCTGGTGTAACGTAATATTAGCCATGACCTTGCGGCAAGAAATTTTTGTTTATGAAGCAGAAAGAGTGAACTCAATGCAATAATTCATGAATTCCTTCCCAGAATTCAACATTCCATCCGATGTACTTCTGTGGCCGCCGCCATATTGCTACTTTGTACGTCGAAAAGGTCTCGAGCACGCTCGCGAAATACTTGTCTTTCAAAGACTCATTGGTTTTGCGAAGTCATGCGTAATCTTGCATTTTGTGAGGTTCTCGCATCTACGGAACCCTGGCACGGGCACGGAGTGATGGATACTCTAATTCCTGAGTGCTACAAAACAAGGTAGCATTATGGCGGATGACCACCATGTGGTTTCTCATTGGTAACAGTGCGAGGTAACATTCGGATAATTGAATGATAGGTAAATAATTCAAATATCCAGATTGTTTGATGTTGAGAAATGCATCAGTATGCACCTCAATCTGTTGAGAAATGCACTGTGTGGCTTGCGGTTGATGCAAATACAAAAAAAACAGATTAAATCTTAGTTCCGGGATGTACCGCATTGGAAAATAACATCGGTTGATGTATTCAGCTGAGAAAAACTGGAAGAGTTGATTAAAGACTTTCGTCACGAGGAACTCCATGCTGAGGGATCGTCTTGAGTCTTAATCAAGTGATTTGTGAAATGGGCTCAACTGTGTGGCCTAAGCACGCCTGGTGTATCACAGGGGGAACCAAGCCACCTGCCTATTTTTTTTGAGAGAGAGAATTTTTTTAAATCATATAAAACTGGGTGGCCAGCAAAGGCCGCTATATAGCTCAGCGACCACCGAGTAACAATAAATTAAATAGATACTTACAATAAGAAGAACAATGTAGGTAACACTGAACAGAAAAAACGGTACATGTACAATGAAATTAAATACAATTGAGAAATGCCTTCTTGGCTTGCGGTCGCTGCAACCACAAGAACAGGCAAAACCTATGCATTCCGCTCAAGTTCGTGTCTGGCACAAAGTGAAACATATTCAACGTGGCACTGCGATACGGATGAGGGCGACTAAATTTATGCATTCCACACAAGCAAGGTTGCATGGCGTCAAACACAACAACAAAACGATATCACCGCTCTGTTTCGGCTCATTTCCGTACCAAATACATACATCAACGTCTAGTACGTCTAAAGCAACCAAGTGGACAAGGAATTCAGCGTGTCGTTCAATGAACGTTGAGCACTGTGACCGAGGGTACAGGGCGCTGTCGTTGCCGTATGAACATTTCGCCTGCGGCTTGCTCGAAAGGATCACCGAATATTAGGCCTTTTACTCTCAAAAAATCGGTCGCAATGATAGGATTCTTTTTCCGTTAAGAACTTGCAAGACGGAATCATTAGATAATGAAAAAATGTTTCTAATCAGAGTTTATTGGAGTACGTTATGCAACCTAAAATTTCGAGTTCAAAAATGCCGCATGCATGTGACTTGAGTTGGTATCGGAAACAGAATCCAGTCGGAGTAAGGAAGTTACGAGACTGATTTTATGAGAATGTAAGGCTTAATTCGATTGTCGCTTTTAGACCCTGAATGCAGCTTTAAAGGGATACCAAACCCGGATTTGGCCTATTATCAGATACTAAAACGACTTCCCCATCCAGTTATGAAACAAAATGTGCTCTGTAACCCTCGACAACCCTCCAATGTCTTGAGGAAAATTTGAAAATTCCGAGCAAGGTCTGCTAAACGGGCAAGCGAGACCTGCTGTGGGTATAGACGGCCCACCAACCATAATATCCTACCTGCAGAGACAAAGAAAATATGACTTTTTATTTGACGAAACCTGCTTTTGACGCCAATGGTGCACTAGCAGATGGCAGAACGGGGATTGGCTGAAATCACCAAAGCAGGGTTTGGCATCCTTTTAAGTAAACGTGATTATGTTATTCGGCGGACTCTAGTGCGCTCTCGTGAGAGTGTCGTCCTTCGTGTGCTAAATTACGTGAGGTCATTTTCATGACGAATTACGAGTCAGGAGAAATTGGAATCGGATACTCTGTGTTAAAGGCGAAGGCAACCTTTTTCCATGTCATTTTGAGCTAAAATAAGGTGGGTTGGTTATCCTAGACATATTTTCCACTTAATTACAGCTTTTCGTAATTTTATTAATTACTCGTCCGCTACTCCGGAAGTGACGTTTTAGGAGGCAAGCGTTCCCGCCACCTGGTTTTGCGTTGACTTTACCGTGCGAATATGTTCTATTCTACTTTTGTTTTGTGCTGTTTTTCAACAATTGTCGCCACCACTTTCCATCGGCGAGTATTCTGCGGCAAGATAGGTTAGTAGAGAACTCAACTACGTTGGATTTAGGGATTGTTTAGTGTGTTGTAAGCTGAAAATGGCTGGAGTCGGTGACCCGTATCACAGTGACAGTAGTGTGAGTGACGGAGACCTTGTTCACAGCAGTGGTGACGAGGAATTTTTTCACGGACATTCAGTGGGTGGGTACATGTTTGAGCCCGAGTATAACGAGGCAGAGTACGCACAGGCACAGGCAGCTGTTGAGAGAAACGAGGCGGCTACTGAGGACAGACGTGGTGACACATCTTGGTGCAAATGCACTGTGTGCGTTGTTATGCCTACCTCAATGGAATGCTTGTGCTGTTCAGAGTTCGACGAGGCCAAGCCACTACTGGACACGGTTAAGTGGACCTCCGGCATACCACGGACAGAGGAACAACTGTCCCACTTGCCAGAGTGTCCCGCGACACACTCCCACTGGATGGTGACCTGAGCACCCAAACTGCTTACATCGTGTCGTGTGACTCCCTCGCCACACACCTGGCACCTTCTAAATAGCTCCAACACTTTAGACAAGTCCACAATAAACTTATCAAAGTTTGGCTCACCGATCTGTTCACTGGACGACGAACTGTCCTCTTCACTGGGTGTCGAACTGAGCCTGTAATCACTCCCACTACTCAATATCGCTGCAGGGCTGCTTAGAGGCTCTGGGCTGGAGAAAACAGCACAGGGCAAATCACTACTGGTTCCAGGAATTGCACGCTCTGGGGTACGTTCGGAGGCACGGGTGACAGTAGATGAAGTGCCTCCACTGGCTCCAGTCACTGTACTGGCCACAGCTCTCGAGGCTTCTCGCTTCAAAAACGTACTTCTCGGGGGTGGCGACGGGGCACTGCCGGGAATCAACACAGACGGAATGGGATCCTTCTTCAGGCGTTGTTTCGCAGGGACCTTCATCAGTTCAGCGTACATATCCCTTTCGTAATCGGACGGCAGAAAGTGCTTGCCACACACTCGGTAATTCTCCACTGCTTTGTACGTTGCGTGGACGGGTAACGCTGCGTTCTTCACACAAACGAGCCAAGCACGGCGAATTGTGTCATCCATCGGAAAGCGATGCAAAGGTACTCCCAAAGCGCGCGTGAGCCGCTAATTAGTACATTCCGGTATCCAGCAACAGTGTGGCATGTTGACTGACTAGTAAATGAAAGCAAACGACGACGGAACTTAACACAACCGAGATAGAACAATGACTGACTTGGCAGCTCTCACAGTCAGACTATATGAAAAGAAATTGGCGCGAAATGCTTGCCTCCTAAAACGTCACTTCCGCAGTAGCGGACGAGTAATTAATAAAATTACGAAAAGCTGTAATTAAGTGGAAAATATGTCTAAGATAACCAACCAACCTTATTTTAGCTCATGGAAAAAGGTTGCCTTCGCCTTTAAGAACTAGTCTTCACCGACCGATGTCATTGTTCTCGCACGTGACATTAGAGCCGTACTAGTAACGAAGCACAGAGCCTCCTCACGGCGACTGTTTTACCCTATGAAACGCGAGGGAGGTCAAGCCAGTGCTGTACAAACAGTTTTGAGCGCTTTGCGTTATTTGAATGCGCTCCGGGGATTTGGTATCAATCAAAACTGCTTATTGTATCATCCCAAAACAAAGTAATGATTTGCCGCCTGCGTGATCAATGCGTTATTTTACCCATAGGACACACAGTATCTAGTTCAGTAGTTTTAACGACTTTTTTCACGCTTGGTAAAAGTTATCCATGAAGTTATCCATGAAGCGTAACTTATATAAGTGCGGTGTTTTTCCCACACTGCCAACTATTTATTGACGAGACCTTGAGTTGCGACGGATTTGATGACACACTGACCATGAGCGTTTACTGATACTACCACTCAATAAATATCCACGATTAAATGTTACTGTAGGTTACCTTCCTGAGTCGGATGCCAGATGGCACTGTAAAAAACGTAATATGCAATGTTCACACGGTCGAGGCCTTTCGGTTTTCCGGTAACTTGAAGAACTGTGGATAATTTACAAAACTTTATTACTACACAAGACCAAATACAAATTAGAACATTATTATTTTAAGACTGTAGGCGCGTTTGTGTTGACTCTAACCAAAGCATTAACCCTAAACCTTGACCGAACCTTAAAACCCTTTTCTCAACTGCAATCCTAACCTAGACTTGACACTAACCACCAACCCCTAATCCTAGACCTAACTCTCAATCTCCTTTAAACATGCAAATGTTGTCAAACAAAAGCAGACTACGGTCTAAAAGGTGGACTGATATGGCAGATTTCGATGAACTTAAGCGTACTGCTTTTTGTACATAATTAAAAATAGGTGTATGTCTTACTTTCAGTCATTTAGCCACCCAGCACGACAAAATTTGAGACTAACTCACACAGAAGAACATTCACGTTCAACTTAGTTACTATTGCAAAGTTTACATTGTCGCTTATGTCCCGGAACCTTTCCCTCTCAACCTCCAGAGAAGAAATTCCTCCTCGCTACTCCTGGTTGTCTGCTTGCGCATTGCTGTGATAGTTGAATAGGAAATGTCTCAATCCCGTATGTATGTCGTGTCCAGAGCCATGATCGTACTGTTGGATCATTGCCTTCTAGGTGTTGAATCCTTGCCGTTTGGGGTGTTGGATCCTTGCCTTCTGGGGTGTTGGGTCCTTGTTTTCTGGGGTTTTGGATCCTTGCCTTCTGAGGTGTGTGTAGATTCTTGCCTTCTGGGACGTTGGATCCTTGTTTTGTGAGGTGTTGGATCCTTGCCTTCTGAGGTGTGTGTGTGGATCTTTGCCTTCTGGGGTGTGTGTGCATCCTTGCCTTCTGGGGTGTTGGATCCTTGTCTTCTGAGGTGTGGGATCCTTGTCTTCTGGGGTATAGGATCCTTGCCTTCTGAGGTGTAATAATAACATCCCAGCTAATCTGGGTATACATCCGTCTTCCTTAAGAAATAGGACCTCACGCCTGGCAAAATATACATAAATTTGTTTTAAAAGTTTTAAAAAGTTGTAACTTATCATCTTTTTCCAACTCAACTCTTCTTTATGTGCATACGCTGCACTGAGCTCTGCTATCGTGTTTACCGAATTTAGAACCTTTTAACGTGTGAACCATTTTTCTCTTGAAATGTTATTATTGCGTTAAGTAATTCGGTCATCATTCTTTAAAAATACACGGTTCAACAAATGAATAATAGTTCGCTCGTCAACCATCGCTATATAAAACTATTGACTGCAATTTTTTGTCCCAAGAAATGATCTCAGAGCCCTAGCGCGTACACGTTCACACTTAAAAAACGAAAGTAACGACAAACGTTAGAACATAATGGATTATATTGAGCTGTTTATGTGCAAAACATCGTGTAAACGTGGCATCAAAACCTTTGCTTCTCGATTGTTTAATATTTAACAAAGCAGAGTGACCTAGAGCTCTAAAAATTTGACTCTGCCACTGAGATCCTGCGAAGGTAGTTTGTACTCTGAGAATTCAGCAAGGGTAACATTGAAGTGTTAATTAGTGAGTAGAATTCATGTATACTAAAATACAAAAATTGGATTTTTTTGAGTTGACTAGCTTGTTGGTCGTTTACTTTCGCATTTCAAAAAAGCTTTACAGAATATACAAAACACCGTTTGTTTGTTTATTTGTTTGTTTGTTTATTTGTTTGTTTATTTGTTTGTTTGTTATTGTTTTGCATATAGTCTACTATTTCAAGTTCTAAGAACTTCCAAAGAGGCTAAAAGTCACATATTAAGCAAACAATACGACGATAAATAAACGATCTGTAAAATACAGTTTATGCAGGTGCTGGATATTTACTACGAACAAACACCAGTGCAATGTACGTGGGCATTGACCATTTATAGAGGTGTTGTTGTTGTCGAGCCACGCCCACACCAAATACAGCGAGGGCAGAACGAAACTGTCCTGGGTCTTTGCTCCACCTGCTCATCATCGAGCGCCATCAACAGCGTAAGAACCACTCAGTGGCAGCGAATTACAATCCAGAATTCTCGATCCATGCATAGTCGGATTTAGGGGGGGGGGCAATTACTTCATTTTTTTAAAGAAAGTGGAATCTGAGTGACGATGAAAACACAGAAGCTGCTGGTAAGATGTGAATTTTAATCGAAGCCTTAGCGAATCACTCAGAAACTCATAATTCTCTCTTTGTCAAACCTTAACTTAAGACGATTTCCAAAGTACTCGCGTCATTATTGCCAACACGAAAAACGGATTTGGTCTTTTGGGCATTTGAAGACTATTTTAAATACGACAAATTTGTTAAGAATTGATGGCACAAAATATAAAACGTGTAATAAGCATTACAAAAAGAAGTAGGTTTCACGCGCAAACGCTGTGGACCATAAACGAGTAGGTCTCTTATTATCAAATCAATGAGTGAAATCGTGGTGGTGCAGTGGTAAAGTACGCGCGCTCTAACCGCCAGGTCGTGGGTTCGAGTCTGTGATAATCGCAGTTTTTCATGTTTGACACGTTCGGTGGGGCGTACCCCCCTCCCGACCTCCCCCCCATTCGGTGCTATGCGCATCTAATCGTGCTTTGCACAAATGTTTTCAGACAAAATGTTGGCTCCCCCTTGTGATATCCTAGATCCACCACTGCCATGAACTAGTCAATCAAGTTGTTTGTGTCGTGCTTGAGAGGACTCAGCTATCGTTTCACAGTGAATGACGTAAATAAATCATGAAATTTACCAGACGATCTGAAACTAAATTTGAATGATTTATCGTGTTTGGGTTTTCCGATTTAATTAGCCATGATCAAAACGCTTTAGGCCTATATTCAATCACACTTTCTTTCTTTCTTTATAAACACACTCAAACTTCATTCAATGACCATACCGTTATAGCGACGGTTAAAGCAATAAAACAGCAAAAACATGCGACGTTTTGTACTTAAAAAGAAACCCATTTCAGTCAAATATCTGGTCGGTGGGGGCAGACATTCCTTTTTAGACGTCCATGGTCTGATCTATGTGCTCAAAACTCACGCTTCCAGCAGTAGTAATAGTGTATTTGCAAATTTTTATTCGACTCGTATAGTGTGGATGGTTAGATTTCCAGTCAGAGATTAAATCCTGGACTCTGGTGTCTTTGTTGGTGTATTGCGTCTCACAGACAAAGGAACAACTAATGAGGTTGTTGCTGTTATAGACACTTTTGTTAAGATTACTATTACTAAAGCGGAATCATTTTAGTTCTACAGTTGCTGTAGTCTCACTTTTTTGTTGCTGTAGAAGTAGTGAATGCTGCCTCAATTAAGCGACAGTGTACAGAGTTGTGTCAGCCATTTGTCGAAGATTCAGAGACTGTATTATTATTTATGGTCATCGTAGGACCAGCTATTGTAAAGACAAAAAAATTCAACATATAGGGGCTTCATTAGAGCTTGCTTTGTCATTGCAACTTTCGCTTTATCCGCGAACTGCAATAAGTTGCAAAACAGAATACCTGGTATCAATTTTGTGAACGAGCAAAACGGAAGCGGAAGCTTTCGCCAAAACAGTGCAACACAGTCACAATGTCTGTGGCGCCTCCTTCTTCATTAGCCTTAGTATCGGCAAAGTTACGACTTCAATAAAATCTGAAACGTGAACGTTCAAAGACTTACTAATACTTACACACTTTAGCTGAACAATTACGGAAGCGAATACCATTGGCACCGATAAGTTATCAGATTTATATGTGGTAGATTGCTTGGGGGAATAGCTCAGTGCTAGACTCCAGTCTGAGTTTGTGTTTCGTAATTTTAACCGATATCAGCACAAAAATTGATTCCAGGCTTGCGGTTAAAAACACAAGGAAAAAATCAATGCATAATCTACACAATTTAGTAATATTTTGACACACGCAAGATTACACGGCGTCAAACAAACCAACAAAATAATTCACTGTTACTTGCCCGGCTGATTATCACGGGCGTCCTCAGCTTCTGATCGTCCCCAATACACCATATATAAGACTACAAGGTATGACACTCCCGACAAGAAATTCCACTGGTGCTTCACTTCAGCCGTCCATATCAAACACAAAACTCAATAAATTTACACAAAACAAGGTTTCAACAAACCATTAGCATTTGTTCTTTTTTTCTAATACCATTCACGGTGTCCTGCTCTAGCGAGATCGCAACAAATTCGCGGTCAAAGCACAGAAATGTTCCCAAAAAGCCAACGCATCGAGCCTCCTTGGACGGCTCGAGGTCAAGGACGATACGGCAGTTGCCGATTTGTCACGGAGTGTCGCGACATCGATAACTCCAAACCATTTCGTAACCTTCCGTGATGAGCCGTCCATCCGTAACTCATAGGATAATTCCGGCTGAAGTAAAAGCACCCGTGGAATTTCTGATCGGGAGTGTCATACGTTGTAGTATTATATATGGTGTATTGGGGACGATCAGAAGCTGAGGACGTCTGTGCTGATTATATCGTACTACGTAAGCAATAAAAGTCCAAACCAAGACATGCGCACTGATGCACACACAGAATTCCGTGTGTCGTTCATCGATAAGTACATAGGGCCCGAGTGGCGCTGTGCATGACAAAATGTAAATGGCGTCCACATCGCCACTCTAAAGGTCACATAAAGACACTGTGAACAAACGTTAAAACGCACGATCAGCAACCTACACTATATAACAGATGGCGCTACATTGCTCGATTTGAGAGTCTTGGCCCGGCATTGCATCGCAGCACATTGTGTAGATTGATGATTGCCTGATATAAGAAATCGCAGGGGGCGCTTTGCACAACAATACTTTCACGTTTTGGTGTGGCATTTAGGAAAATGTCGAATTCGTTCTGACATTTCCACTGCCCCTTGAGGAATTGAGCTGGCTGGGTTGGATTCTCTACCTTTCAGACAACTATTGCCGATTGCTTTTATTTACTGCAGACGAGGAAGAATTACAATTACACTGTCAACAATGGGACACATCTCTTTGGCGCCTATTGCAATTATGACCAATGAGACGACGTGAAGTAGGAATAATCTATTGTTTTGTGGTCGAATTGGAGATATGCCCATCTGCTACCGGATATGCCCCCACAGACTCAGTATTGCTTCGACTGGAAGAATCAATGATGGAAATTCATATAGCCAGACAGAACTGAATATTTTTCCTTTTTAGTTACTTTTATTCACGAAAATAACAATTGCATTAATGATACAACAGGTATACACTCTCACACACACAGATACATCAGTCCTTCAAATAATGGGAAGACATTTCTTTTCAATATTGCTTCAAAAGTTGTTTAGAATTTCCCAAAGACTATGATTGGGTTTCAGATTTCTCAAAAGGAGACTATTTCTTATGGCAATATAGTTACAAAGACAATATTTAAATGCTGTGTAAGTGGGTGCAGTTTGGTCCTTAGCACACAGATAAGTAAAATATTGACACATGGTTAAAATACTATTGATATCCTCAAAATCACATCCAAAATATACAGTCAGTATCACATCCTTGTCCAAGTTTAAATGATGTTGTTAACCCCAGAACGTCATGCCACACGACTTAAATTCAATAAAAATAGTGGTCAAAAGTTTTACAGCTCCACAAGATGTACATGTGACCTCGCTAATGCCTTTATTTTTTACATAAATTTGGTGAAAACCTTTCTATGAACATAATAATTTTTAAATGTTCTGACATAATGAAGTAATGAAGGTTTGTATGGAAGACCATAGATTTGCTTAATTTGTTGTCTGGAATAACGCTCAATCCAACTGCATTCAACACCTGGACGCGCGGCAATTTTAGAAAGTATCATATTTCTCGCATAATGAGTATCAAACTGATTTTATTTGAAAGATTTTGTATTTTTTGACTTGGAAGTCACGATGTTTCAAACCTGCAAGTTCATCGCTCGTCTAAAGGTAATATATAACTTATCCAATTTCATAACTTTTATCTATCCTTCAGAACGTCCCAAGATAGAAATTTATTTTCAAAAAATACAGTTTTCGTTAATTAATACGTCTTTGTTGTTTCAAATCATCTGGTTAATAATTGATATGTCTAGAGATTTTTTCCTATGACGTTAGAATGTCATTATTAGAAGGTATTGTAAGGACAGCAACTGATATGGTTCGATTTGAAGATTAAAATATTTCACACTTCTTGAAAAAATGTAATTGGGAAAGGCTTTCCATTCTGTGTTGTTTCCATCCTGTAAACGCTTAACCCACTCAATACTGATGACTTTAATCAAATTACATGTAATTTACCATTAGTTCAACTGCCAAGCAAAACAAAGGTCCTTACAATAGGAAAATAATTCGTAGTGAAGCCAATTGGCAACACATGCTGATGGTTAGATATAAATTGTCTTCACCCACATTGTGAAAACTCATTAACTGAACATTGAAATGACAAACTCTAGTTTGATCATCCTCGGCTCCATAGAACTGTGTCCACGCAACTTTGTGTAGTCTCTTATTTAGCGACTTGTAAATGTAGCTATAAAGAAGTGAGTCCAGGCTGCACGGAAGATCGCGCAAGTCTTTGCGAGATGTCAATATCATGCACTAAAAACGAACCACGTGATCACACCAGTTTTTACTGCGAGTGTCTTGCGTTCACGGAACGCAGACCAGAATTTAGACACTGTTCCCTAACATAGGCCTACTGGTCTAGGATATTTACTTATCCTGCATTCAAACGTGTGACCAATAACTTTCACGTTTGGGTCATAATTTAATGAGGAATGACGAAACAAACTTACATTTATCCCTAGTTGCAATATAGTCCAACATTTTGGTTCAGTCCTGAACCATCTTCATGGTTACAAAATAAGTCTAAAGAAAAAATTCCAGGACCTGCCACCATGAAGAGCCTTAATCCACAATGACTCTTTTATTAGCAAACTTTATTGTTGTCACCTGTTATAAGACCCGACAGTTAAGAGTATCAACCTGTGATCATACCGTGAGCAAACAGTGAACTGTCGGTTAACCTCTTATTCTCTTTCAAAATCCTTGTAGTCACACCAACATATCCGATACCTCAAGTCTCACACGAGTCCTCTGCCGGTGGCCTTCTAATTCATAGACCAATCGCTGCAGCGAAGCCGGCCTACAAGAAGACCTACACTCAAGTTGACTGAGATAGCATGTGTGGGGCGATATACCATCCATTGTGAGCAGACGCAAAAGTTATGTCTATCCAGGAAATCTTCCTACTTTTGCGAACTTACTTAGTAAACAATGATAGCATACTTGTGTCCAACTTTCGAAACCTGGTCTCAAAATACTAATAAGTGACATCAAATGGTCAACTTGTGTTAAACATACGCAACCAATACACTTAGTTTCTGAGGAAGAATCTCAGGGACTGAAACACGCAGCCTGAATTGCGCGGTCTGAGTGACTCTGGAGTACTGCTTTAGTATAGAAACCCTACAGTTAAACAGACGTCGTCAAAATTAAGTATTCAGTGCTGCTCGATTCATCCTGGGTTAGGACTGGAGCATATGGACTGGACAGCTACTAGTACGAGCTGAGCTAGCTGGCTTTCTCATTGAACAGTACCTAGACACGAGCCATCACCTCACTCATCAATCACTTGGGGCAGTCAGGTAAGATCCTCCGTTTGCGCTGGCCTTTATAAGGGTACAGGTCACGCATACACGGAAGTATGGTTCAAACTGCCGGGTAGAGTTCAGTACGGCTAGGACCTACGTTTGGACTTCCTCGTTAATATCTAGCCAAAATCACGTGTGATCATTTAAAATACACGGGAATATTTCACGTAATCTCGCGAGGTCTTGCTTTTTAACGAGGACCTGGCGTTTCTGAACTCTAGCCTGAATTTGAATAGCCCCACCCTGAAATAGCCCAGTACCACTTTCGTAAGATAATTCTCACAATGCAACACACGTGTCAAGCGGTTTCCTTGACTCTTCACATGTAAACATACTAGGCACCTTTATATCCTAACTAGTATATAATTCATCTTTGTAAGGCAGACAAACTTGTATTATTGTATTTTGAGTTGCAATGCTGGCACCGACAAAATGGCTAAAAAAGACAAATAAAGGTGTATTTTTCTTGTTAATCAAGTCAGGAGTGTCTGATATTCAAAACTTGAAAAATGGGTCAGTCACGAAATGCATTCTTCTATACCTCCGTGACTGAGGAGAGTTCAATCCAGAATGGGCCATTTGCAATCTTTGGTTGACGTGAAAGCGTTGATTGTCGCCTGCACCTTTTCATTTATTATTCAAATTGCTCCCGACGGACTATATTTCCGGTTCCCGGCCGAAGAGAAGTTCTTTGAAACCAGTCACACTTATAATGACCAAGTGTGCTGAAACTATCTAAATAGACTCAGTGCAGAAAGACTGTTTTGTTGAAACTGTGCACGATTGAAATAGCCGCCAGGACTGGTGCAATCCTTGGATACAATAACACGTGGTGACCGTCGTCTTTTTCGGTATTGTTGTTGGTTGGTGAGCTACGCAGCCGGGCTTTTTGTGAGAAAAGCAAGGTCACTCGAATCGTCGCGAGATATCGCGGTGAGCTGCAAGCGAAGCACATGACCTCACTTCTACTGACTCGCGATTATCCTGCGTTACATGGAACGGTCCCCTCATCATGGTATTCTGAAGGTTGTCAGAAACGACAGAGGAGTTGGGGAAGGCACGTCCTCCCCACGTACAGCCAACACGTTTTCCCACGACTGAACTTGATAGTTCGTTAACATCTTAATGGAACAAAGTTATGAAAATGGTTTTGATAAGGTACAGGTTGGCTACATTTAGAACGGAAAAGTCCAGCCCGGCGTCAAACGTGTTTATCCCAAGTTACTGAGCAGTGTCAATGTCAGCTGGCAGGTAGCAACAGTACTTGTAACATTGACTTGTCTAAACCATAGTGCATGGGCGACTCACATAGACATCCGCTGGACATTTTTTTAGTTCTTTGATGGAAATAGGTATAAGGTCAGGCTCGGGTCCAGTAATGGCATGTTTGAACTTGAGTGCTGATTTCTCAAGAACACAGTATGGTTCATGGCATATACTCGCCTTCATAATCTGAAACTCGGTGGAGATTTGTGATCTATTTTAGTCATTTCTTAGAAAAAAAAAACTGCATTACCAGGCCCGATAATTAACAGCCAGTTTTACGGAGAACAAATAACCGGTATTTCACTAAATGAACTATGCTAATGCCATAGTAATCACTACCGAATTTTTTAACCTGGTTAGACTTTAAGCATCGCGTGTCTACCTCATAGTGCTAAATACAGCTAATAGTGTTTTTTAATCACGAACTGCAATAAGCCATTAAGAGCTCACAAATAAAAGTTTTTTATGTGCTGTTAATTACGTCGAGCTCAAAGAAAACTCGGGTACAAACGATGTGTGGCGATCGTAACCGCAACAATAATATTGTAACTAAAATTGTATGTGAAAGAAAAAATATGATTTTGCGCATGTGGATTTGCGACAAGTGAAACACGTCTTTTAGCGTTAGACAGCATGGGCAACAAAACCTACACATCATGTACAGTGAAACAGATCGTGTAACAGTGGCAGATTTAGGGGGGGGGGGCCAAGGGGGCCATGCCCCCCTAAAATTCTACCAGATACCATTTGGAAGTTCGGGTGCGCGCAAGCAGGGGCTCGTCGGGGGTGAATAAACAACGCAAAGGCCCTGAACAAACTGAGGGCCTCTGCGTCCCCACGTTTTAGGCTAGGCGCGCGCATCTGTCGAAATTCCGGTTATTCCCGTGCCCTAGCTGCCCCCCCCCCCCCC
>NMRA01000197.1:305167-330638 GCA_002633005.1 Phoronis australis | reverse complement strand
GTGTGTGTGTGTGTGTGTGTGTGTGTGTGTGTGTGTGTGTGTGTATAATATTTGGCGTATATGTAACGGACAATATGGAATGAGTCTCGAATAAAGATGACGCGAAATGGGCCAAACGAGACGCTTGTTCAAGATGCATTATCATTAGCCAGAGGTTCTGCTGGATTTATGAAACGCCGGTCCATGTTTATTAAATTCCAGTCCCATAAGAAAATCGTCCGCATATTGTATCTAAGTTGACTTTCTCAGATAAAAATTGAACCTTCGACGTATGACCAATGTCACATTCGGTACACACTGAGGTGTATTTCTCAGTACTTTTTCTACTCGTTTTTTCGAATGTCTAACTCGGGTTTTGGAGTTCACGGGAATAAAAGTCGGCACCAGTGGCAGTGGTCACCGGAAACATCGTGTGGTTAGCGTCTTCTGCAGCGTACGTTAAAATTTACACTTACCGTGTCTAAAATCTATCATAACTTCGCAATACTAAGCAAGCAACAAATTTATTCTTCACAAACATTCGTCTCGCAGATTTAATAGCCAAATGGGCGCATCCAGGGTGGCTCGGGGGGGGGCTCGAACGAGCCCCCAATTTGGCGAGTTGGGCAAAAAGGTCCGCCTCAGTGAAACAAAAAGTCAGAGTACACGAGAAAAAAGGTCCACAAAGTCCACAGGAATTCGGCGCGGATGCACAATTCGTAGGCCTGAACCTAGTGGCCCCGTTTTTTTAGTCCTCGTTAAGTTTATTCAGTAAAAGGTCCGCATATCGAAAAATTCGAACCCCTATATTTTAGGCAGGGTGCGCGCATGTTGCTCAAACCCGAAGCCGAACTGGTGCTCTACATGGACATTTTGCGGCTGACCTACTTTTTTCCATATACGGCAAGAATGTCATTTATCGTCCAGTCATTCTACGAATGACCCGGACAACTTGCAACAGAAGGTTTTATTGCATAAATCGTATCCTCCCACACCCCTTAATGTGAGAAAAAAGTATACTGGAATTGGAATGGCGGAAGTTTTTCAAGATGGCGGACAAAAATGGCCGCCAAATTTGCAGATGACCATTATAACTCGAGAGTGGAATGTGATAGAGTAAAAATTCAAAAAGGTTTACCTATCTTTTGTGGGTCAACAGATGCATTGGAAATGGTTTTGCATGGCTGTAGTGACACCGTCGACTTCAACGACTTCTGAATTTTTAGGACAGGTTAGCTCTTGAACTTTAGCGGGTAATTTCTTTTCCTATTTCAAATTGCGGACTTAGCTACTCAAATACAAGTGCCGGTTAAAGAGGGCCAATTTAACTTAAGCGCCGACAAGTGGACTTCGGGTCTGAGTACTAACTTAAATATTTTGCCTAACCTAAGGAACGGCGCAGATAAAAAAAATCCAGTACCGGTGTCTTTTTTATACATTCTACGAAATGTGAATTAACCACATAAAAAACAACCACACAATTTGAACGCGATCCGAAGACTGAGACTGAGTGGAAGCCAATGGCGAACTTTCGTCAAACCGAGAACATTTTCCTGCGGTAGCCATATTTATTCCGGCGGTTTAAAAGTTCCTACTGACTTACGCTGCTACCCTAAATTTATTACCGGGTCGCTAATCCCACTCCCTCTGAAGGGGAGTACCTTTAGTCCGTTTGTAGGAGACCTTTCCAATGAGAAAACGCCATCTCATTACAGTGTCTCAGTACTCCACGCAACAACCTATAGGCTCTCTTTCTCAGCGTTATTTGTGTGGCATGAAGCGTGACATACGCAGTGGTGCAAGCACGTTATGCCAGTCAAGACTCGCTGATACACACAGGCCTTTGGTGACATACTTCCAGCCCCTAGGTGTCGTCACATGAAGAGCAACTCTTCATGTGGACCTTGTTGTAGACACTGGCATAGCCAACAGAGACGATGGGGCTCCTATAGGCGCTTATGCCTCACACAGACTAAAACGTTGTTAGAAATATCTTTTGCGCGGCATAATGGGACAACTTAGGAGGCCGTCGATGTATTTAATTCCTTCCACCTCGAACAAATATTCCCGTTATCAAACTTTTTCTTGGAGCAATCCTTCGTTCACTTCCCAAAATCGGTAACTCGCCATTTTCACACTGCTCACGCTAGGGGATACATGCGTCATGCCACCTGCCGGGCGCAGTGTTAAAAATTGCGAGTTACCGACCGATCTTGGGAACCGATCACCATGGGCTATTTCTAATTAACATACCAGTGGCAGATTTAGAGATGAGCCAAGGGAGCCATGTCCCCCCTAAAATTCTCCCACATACCATTTGTCCAGCCTGAGGGTGCGAATTGCTGACTAGTATATGCGCGCACCCAGGGGGGCTCGGGGGCGAATGCACAATACATAGGCCTTAAAGAAATCCCGTTTACAGTTTTTTTATTAATAAAGTCCACAAACCCAAAACGTCGAGCCCCCTGCATCCCTACATTTTAGGCTGTGCGCACTCATGTGGCGAAATTCTGGTTATTCCTGTGCCCTGGCTCCCCTTACCCAAAATCCTGGATCGGCCCCTGCATACAGTAGGGAAGTACTCTCGTCACTTTTCATAATTCTACAACATGAGCCCAATTAACTGTAAAATTGAACGTAATGGACTGATTGCACGGAACGGAAGTGGTCCCGTGTTCGGTCTACTTCGCGGCGGCTGTTACGATTGACCAGAATTTATAAATGATCATTAAACTGCGGCCAAAACAATCGGACGCTAATCAATTAAAGTTCTCGAGTTGCACTTGATATTTGTAAACGCTGAATGGCACTGTGGCTCGTACTCTATCAAGACGGGGGAGGGTAGTCGCGTTCTGTAAGTTTCTTCGCCATAGCGCACGAGGCGTGTTCACCTGCGGAAACACTATCCGTTAACCTTAGCTACAGCTTTGGATCCTGAGCAAATGTTGCGCATACGCAGGGGCCTTCCTGGTAAAATTTGGACAAAAATTGCTGACCACCGCGAAGGAGACTGAACGTGGCCAGCGACAGGAAGGAATTAAATTGTGACGACCAGGGAGGCAAATCAAACTACGAGGGCCAAGACTGCATAATCAGGGCACTGCTCTGAATCAGCGTCATACAGACGCCTTTTAATTAGTCGAAAATAACCATCATATCGATTTGATATTCACCTATATATCAAGTACATGGTAAATTTAAAGCCTAGCACGTGATAGGCAATTACATCGCCCTGGATGCCGCAGGGTGATACAGGGGCGATAGTACATCCTCATAAAAAGTTATGCATTTCAAAATACAGGAAATAAAATCAAATGAAACATGCATATATGCACATGGAGTTATAAACAACTCATACCAAAAGTCTGGAGACGATTCAGTCAAGATAATTTGAACAAATCGATGAACAATCTGTCGCGGTTTGCTCGAGTTTCTCTTACCGGGTGCCATTTTGAGGAAGTTACGCATGTTGACGAATAAAAAGTCCAAGAGACACAAATCTTACAAATTTCACCTGATACCTTTTCATGCTATTTTGCAAGTGTCACGCGCTAGCGTCACGCGCTTCGCTCAGTCTCGCGCTAGTTTTTGCCTAACTCACGTGACTCAGTTGACATACTTTGTGGTTATCACGCGCGTGGTGAAAAAGTTAACGGCAACCAAAAAACTGGAGTTGGAATTCTTCGCCAAAGTCATCTTAATTCTCACAACTATCGAAGACATGTATAGAAGAGGAAAGGACCAATGAAGAAATTAAGCGCCTTTTTAAGTGATCATTTTAAGTGTGGAATGTATTTTTGACGAGGTGAAAACTCAAAATCCGTGGCCGGATTTGGCCTACCGCCCGTTTAAAATACATGGAACGAAATGCGTACAGAAAGCGATGGGAAGTATTATAGCCCCTAACCGGCCAACCGTGAGCAAAAGATATTGATAACAACGTGACTTTGATGACAGTTTAGTCAGTGCAAGGCATAATTCACCCAAAAGCTTCCGAATCATATCGACATCATCAAGTTTCTATTTGCCCGTTCTTGTGGTGTTGGCGACGGCGGTGATGGTAGTGACCGAATTGTTTCAGACCACTTAGCGGTAATTGGTCTTGTTCGTCGTTCAGATTAGGAGAGATTTCTGGGTATGGTAACACGCTTGGGAATAATTCGTTATTGCTATAAATCAAGGCTCGTGGATGACTGCTTTCAAGAGAATGGCCCCGAAGTTAGTGGTCTCTTATTGTACATGTTAAAGTCTAACTGATCCGACTAGTCACATTTTGGTTGAAATCAGGAAGAAATTAACTTAGTTTTAAACCGATTTCGTTTTCCCCAAGGCTTTCTGGTCTGACTGTTCTGGTGATCTTAAAATAACCAGAAGATCAATACATGTCCCCTTCATGTGTTACGTTATACTATGTTAAAGTTATTTAAGTTGGGATTTTAAGATGCGTCTACTATCACGCAGGAACGGTTAGAGTATTATCGATTTTCAAGCTTGTTGTGGATTTTCAATGTGAACTTTTCCACAAGCTATTATGAAAATGATGAGTGAATATAGTATTGTCTTGCGCAACATTCTGACCACAAGTCACAGTTTCCCATTAAAACTCGTGTTTGCCTTGTCGAAGAGTTGCCGGTGGAAAATCGTCTGTTGTTATTAGCTGTACCCATCACCTGCGTGGCTCAATAAAACTCGATAGGAGTTAGTGCTCAATCCCGATGGTTTGCATGATCGAGGATTTTACATAGGACTACTTGTACCGATTTGTGATTTTTGACGCAGGCACCTGATCAGCACTCCCAATAGTCTATAGATACTCACCCGCCCGAATGTTTGCTATGAGAAATTTCCTCTTGAAAACTCATGAGATCAGTGTCGAAAGCTTTATGCGATTGATACATTTCCCAAGGCAAATCATTTTGCCTTCTTATAGTCGCAGTAGAGTACTTTTAAATTTAGAGGCAAAATTGCGCCTAAGGCCCAACGTATTGGTACAGTATTTTGAGGTGCCTTTGAGTACTCACAGCCTCATTTGTATGGAAACGTGAATCAAATAAGATAGCACATCAGCAACTTAATTCTCCAACAATTAAAATAATGATGAATAAAATTAACATTATTTTTTACTTGCTGTAGATTGAATTTTCAATTTTTTGGGCATCGGAAGTTGATCTTACAAAATTCGTTTAAGAGCAGATGTATCGCGATGACAAGTTGTCAACAAGGCTTCCAAACCCTCAAGTTATATGACTCGTTAAAAGCCAACCTTTGCTAAAATCGGATCGTATGACTTATGCATCGAGCTAGATTGTTTCAACCGACTTTCATGAATGTTTAAACGGTTTTCTTAACACGTAAACGGCGCAAAGTTTACGCATGGTGCCGGGATTATGAAAACATGGTGATGGAAGCGAATACATCCGCGAACGCATTCATTACATTCACTACAATAGTCTGGTGGTACTAGTTCCTACTCGACTGTTTTTGACACCTTGTGGAGCAGGTAACTAAGGTGTGCCGCAAGATAAAATTCTTCTGTTTTTAAAAAGAGCAGTTTGTTGGCAACTTTTATCAAAACGTCACTCCGTTGTAGATTTTCCATAGCACAATTCGTTTGTACATGAATGCGTTTTGAACCATAGAGGCAAATAAAAACAACTGTTTGCGCTGTATTTTAAAGAAAAGAAGGTTTTCGGTTGGAGCATATCCAGTGTACGCCACCTGTGTACAATATTCTTCACAAATCATTGTTCAGGTTGAAAGCGGCGACACTCGTGAAAATTCGCTGTGCTGGAACCTGTACATTTTGACCAGTGTATATAGGCACGCTGAGGACGTTGCATTTCATTTTGTTGTAGACAATGCATTTTGAACTAAATTTTCTGTCACTCAAACAGTGACCCTAGGTGGCGCAACTGTATTAAGCTTGGCATTAGGAAATAACGATCTGGTAGTTCTTTATATGACCAAACTTCTCATCAGAGTAAGGAACAAAGAGATGTTAATTTTACAGCGGTAGATAGTCTAAACAAAAAGTTAGTTTTTTTCGACGTAAGCAGGTTCATGACCGCTTTACACCAGCGCGTTCATGACATGGACGGAGAGTGCATGTTTAATTTGTAGCCTTGTGTTTTCTTTTTCTTGGCATGCGCAGTCTTACAGATCTATTTAATCAAACACGTTTTTGCCGTGGAAATATCAAATTGATAATATCAGTCTTATTCTGTTCCTTAGTTCGTTCGGGAATATTATAAACTGAAGACGAAGCTACCAGATGAATAAGGTGATAGAGAGACCGTATCAATATAAAGACCCAATACAAAGATTAGGTGCCACCACACTGATGGCCACAGTTTCAGTGTCGGAATTTCCGTTCAGATTCACTTGGCTCGTATAGTTACCATGACAACGGTATAATTGAGGATAGTAGCGCCATTGTTTATCATGACAGTTCAATGTATCCAGTTGGAAGTACTTCAAAATTGTTTAATATCAGTGTATAAATATTAGTCGACAAATAATTCAGTGGCGTGAACAATAACTAGCGGTATTCGTAACCATTCGTACGTAAAAATCAATAGCGTGATGTCTCTGCCGGGAAATAATCTTCGTCGGCTTTCTCATCTGTGATTACAATCAACTGGGAAATATTCCTCATATCGCTTCCATATCTAACTGTTCAGTAGAAGTTTACTTTGATATTCAGGCGCAATTTCGAACTACATGCACCAAGTTTTCCTATAAGGTTTGATGTCAGCTACAACCTAGAAAATACTTTCCACACAGATCCCGAACCACTATCAGAATGTTGACACTGTGCTTCCGGTGGGATAAGAATGTCGACTCACATTGGTCACGGTACCTAGAAATAATTTGATTGGTGAGGTGCATTTGTTTTATTATTACAAATAAAACAACGCATTTTGACGTTCATACTCCGACTGACTGACTGCCACCAAAGTGTTAACATACCAGCGGAATTTTCTACAGACAAGCACGGGGCGTACATTCGGAAAATGCCAGACCAAAAGTAATCTACATACATGCCCACTTAGCTGGAAACTCAGGTGGGTATTTTAATGTCCCAGGTATCAGTGTCTCGTGTTCACATGACGAGAATACTACTTTGACACCCAAACCGGTCGGGATTGGGCAACTCGACCGGTTTGCCTACCTCAGGAATTGCCGGTTCGCCAAAGACCTCAGGCTGTTGTCGTTAGGACAATTGCCTCAAGCTGTTGATCAGTGTTATCGTTCTTTGATAATCAGACCCACCACAAACACACTAGGGGAGTCCATCCAGTATTCTGTGCCTCATTAATTCTGTGGGGTATGCAACATAATGGACCGTCAATTACCAAACCAGTAGGGAGCGTTGGATTTTGAGGTACAATTCTTGGCATGAGGTAGGATCGTCCCGGTAAGGGCGATGTGTTGTCCTCTGGGCGTGCGTTGTTGTCTCGGCTGAGTGTTTGAGTTTTGGCTTTGTGGCATCGTCTTCCCTAGGTAAGCCGAAACAAAAATGGTGAAAGGAGTGTTCAGCAACTGAAACTTGTATGTGGTAGGCCGGGCTCTTCGGTACTTGCCTGGTCACGAAATTATCTGGGGCGTGCAACATGTCGGATAACAAGTGAAGACAATCTGACAGGGTACCAGTAAAGAGCATCTTTGAAAGGTTTATAACTTTCAATCACGATTTAAAACAGTTCTTTGAGGAACAATTTTTGCGAACTCAGAAATCTCGTCAACTTCCGCAACATGCGCTTTGGTAGTTCTCGGTGATCGACTCTTGGTCGAGCCAGTCTCGCCATCTGGTAGCTGGATGCACTCTTGTGAGTGGTTAAACACGCATGTTCTCGGGGACATCGTCATGGGTTACAAACGAAGTTCGTGATCTCACAAATTTTCATTCGCAAGTTATTAACCTGACTGAACGCGCAACAAGTTCGTGGGATTAGCCGTTTCCGATTTGTCTTTTTTAATTTCCGTTTTGTGGCCGGAGGCTGAACGGAAAATCACGGAAGCTATATGATTAATTTACCAACACTTCACTGATCTTCGCAACAGTCACGTATATACGTGTCACGTTTGTTTCTGAACGTCTTTGACAGTGTGTGTGTGTGTGAATCTAGAAATGTGATATCCTGCCAAAACAACATCAGAATCGCAGCTTTCTTGATTTCTTACAGAATCTATCTATGATTTAACAAGCACGCACGCACGCACGCGCGTACGCACGCACACGCACACACACATGCATGCACCTTAGGTAAAGACGAGCTGATAGCAACATCGTAAACGACAGCATTGAAAAGAAACAGCGCTTTAAATTGTTTTAACAAGTAATTGGGTGAGGGAAAACCAAAACGACCAATGATCGGATAAACGACAAAGCAAAGCTTTCATATTCTAAATCTAGCTCAGTCAATATTTCAACCGTGAAATATACAATCCCAGAGTAAACACCTGATTAAATAGCTGCATGGGTACTCTGAGCTAAAACCGGATAATTTTGATTTAGAATGACGTCAAGGTAAATTGTTTGACACGAAAATGAGCCACGTGTCTCCAAGGTAGCCAAGGCAGGGGATAGTTTGCTTTTATGGCAAGCCTCAGGGCAGAGTACATCACTGGCAGGATCTAAGGCAAATATCGCAAAGTTGACATATAGTTGATATTATGTCACAGCTATTTTCACCAACTGGTATTCGTAACGTTTACCGGATGTTGATTCGACAGAAAACCAATAATTGCGAAGCCGTGACAGATGCTTCTTTACCTAGAGTAAAAATTCCCAAATAGCATGTGTGTATAAACCAGTTGTTTCATGCACGCATGGCTTGATTGAATATTCTCTCATTTTGTTGTCTAAGCCCTCGAATTCTGTTTCTAGAGTGAAAGCATCCAACAGCTCAGGCTTAAATACAATACATGAAAACAAAAGCAGAAATTGTTATTTACAAAACAAATGCCAATTTCTTATGTCTAAATCACGACCAAGTCCAATTGTGTGGCAGTGGGAAGACGTGTCAGGTCATATGATGTACAACTTAAACGAGACGTAACAATCTTTCAAATAGAAGTTTGGGGAAAAGTTTGAACCTCAAATATAAACAAGAGCTGGCACAGGCCAAACTCTGGTAGACCAATCCCTTGGGGTGGTTTCATTTAGCCTATACTATGCATTGCATGTAGAGGCGTAGCCAAGTCGATTTAAAAACAGAAGCAACTAAATTTTATTTGTGCTACAGGGCTATGTAAAATTCCGTGTCCACTTCAAAACAAATCTATGGAATCCATAATATCCTTAAACTCGATTCAAGAAATAACAATTCAACAGCTTTAGGTTACTTGGTACTTTATTGACTGGTCAAAGTACTCATCCAAATATTTACAAAACTTTAGATTCTAACTCGATAAATGTATTTTCTGAAAGTAAGAAAGTCTGTAGAATTGGATGATTGGCTTTATGCCACTCTTCTCCTGATTGGTTCACGTGACCGTTTATTTTTTAGTTAATGTAGCAGAAAGGAGAGCAATATCCTGAGCAAAACAACGGCATCAATAACATGTCAACCAAATTTCAAGAGAGATTCGCAAAAGTGTTGTTACAATTATCGTTATTATCGCTTCGTTTTTTGCTTTATGCAGGTTTTGAGTTTTTTCATGAAGAACAGAAGTCCTATTTCTGATAATGCGTCATGTAAAAGTGGATTGAACAGCTTAAAAACTGTTGTTAACATTGTCTTGTAGAAAATTGCATAAACCAAGGCATCTGCCAAGTTTCATATGAATCCGATCTGCCATTTCTGACGCACGATGTTCCGCCTCATTTTCCGAGGTTCTTACATAACCTTAAAAGACGCCTGTCTAGAAAAAAAAAACTATATAGATCTAGTACACTTTTTATTCACAGTGTGCACATTCAACGGACTGTCAATCACTGCGTTTGATTGTCAGTTGTGAGGATACCTGGCGTTGGAAAGGCGAACTACTGTACTAAAGCATATACCACTAACAAATGCATATTTTGATATTTAAAGTAACCACTCTGACAAACTTTAACTCAGTTCGATATAGCTTGATTGATCACTTTGCAGTCGCATAAAAGTCAGTGTCATTTGTTATAAACCATATGTCTCACATGCTGTTCCCTCAAGGATAATTTACGCAGAATCCATTCATCATCTACAGTATAGTATCTTTCGGTCAGCGACCCACGTACATACTCAAATATTTATCATGGCAAAGCCAGAATGGTCAGCACTCGGCGCTGGAGTCAGACTAAATTGCATTATTCAAACTTGTTCTCTGCCACTAAAACGGAAGTCAAACTTTTCACCAGGTATTTTTACTTTGCTTGTAAAATTTTTGAATGGCTGTTAATGTCAAAGCATTTTTCATTTTCTTTCAAATTTCTGCTTGTCACTTCGTCAATTTTTTGTCAAAAGCCAAAGCATGTCTCCTTACTTGGTATGGCAAGACGCAGACGTAGCACATTTCCCTTGTGTGAAAATGTGACCTTTAATGTAAACAGAGCGATGGCGATTTCAAGCAACGGCTAGTACCGGGCGACTTCTTTGAGCGCATGCGTGCATATAAATTATTAGAGGCGGTAAATTTGAAAACTGGATTGGAATGAAAGAGTTTATATTTCGTCTGTGTTTCAAAAATGGTGTAGCTGACGATTTTTTCTAGAACTTATTGCAATATTCACAATGAATAGCTCTCGCGTTAGCATCCCCAAAAAGTAGACTAGCCGAGATAAGTTTAAAAGGTATTTAATACGAGTTTTGGCGTTGCACGCCTCTTAAAGCTTTTTTGTGCACGTGGTACTAATCTAATCTTAATTGCGCATGGTCAGAGTTACTTCGTCAAACAACAAAGTCGGCGATACGACAATAGTTTCTCAGTTGCAAACTGGGAATTCAAGCTTTCGATAGATTTGTCTGTGTCCAGTTGCAGTAGGACTACTTTTTAACCAAGGCAGTAATCAAGCGAACAGTAGTATTTGTCTTTCATTCAAAATCACCGTCTCCGTACGCAAAATTTCCCCGAGAGTATACGTTCATTACAATACGAGACGGAAGAAACACGCAACTAACATGGCAATGATTGAGTACAGACTGTAACGACTATTTATCTTGGCAATTTCAATATACAAATAGTGTATAACTGTTAGTTTCATTGACGCAATCGATATTGCCTATGCCGGAAGGTTTGAAATTCAGAATGTTGTAAATATTGAATATCTTACCCAGAAAGGATGTGTCATAAATTGAGCTCAGATTGTGAAAAGATTATTTACTACTGGTATTACTCTTTCAGTCAAATGTTTGAATATTATTTCTGTTTTCGAGGAGTTTTATTTTGCTTCACCCGTCTACCAGCTAGATGTTCATAAATATTAGTTATGAAATGCTGAATTCTTTGACAGGACTAGTGTCTAAGAGCTTATTATTTAAAATGACCCATTCTTATTAAACCGACAGGCAGGAAATTGAACTTTGGGTCTAAAAGTGGGTCCCTCTTTAATATAGAGGGCCCGGCCAGAAGGCGTACGTAAATGTACTGCTAGGACTACAGTGTGAATATTATGAATTATTGTGCAACATGTTGAAAGCTGAGTTTCGCCCTGTTTCGATGGTTCAAAAGAAAACTGTCTCAATATTACCTACCTGTATAGGGTTCTATCGCTCTATCAACAACAGCATCGAAACCATCGGCGAACCAAGAAAATACTTCAGAGTTCATTGGGCTTGGGCAACCCTAAAATTGTGACTTTGAAAACGTCGCATGTACGCATTGCCTGTGATTTGGGTTGGTAAGGAAAATGGAACCGTGCTACGGTAATAGTATCAGACCTATTTTATAAGAATGAAAAGCCTTGTTCGATTTTTGTGTTTAGACACTTTCATAGGGCAAAATAACGCTTTTTAAAGCTGTATGTCGCCCTCTTAAAACACGTATATAACCAAATGTAGACAATGGTACAACAGCAGCTGTCATCGCCTATTCTATGTACTTACTGTTGTGCTATATTGGACCATTGATTTAGCGCGCCATAATTAGTGCGTTATGGGAGCTAATGACGTAAGTCCAGAGCACGCGAAGCACAACATCTCTACGTCAAGTAATTATGTATTCACGTCCCGCTTCGTCACAGTCTTTGAAATGCTAATTTTAATATTAAATGATTAAACCGATTCCCAGTTGATTAATTATGTGTACATGTAATTGGATGCTAAATATATAACTGTTTGTGATCATTCTATGTCCTGTCTTGTGTTCCATGTTTGAATAGAGTGCTGTAGGTGGAGCATGCGCAGCAAACCAATCCGGAACTGTTTGTCAGTGTAATAAGCGCTGTTGTTGGATAACCCGCTGGTAATGTTTTATTGATATCTACTGACCGCACATCTAAATCCAACTACGATCCCTAAACCCTAATCCCGAACCAGCAGATACCAAACCCGCGATAGAAATCCCCAGACCCGCACCCCTAAACTCCATACGTGTGCAAAAACTGTTCTATTCTCGGTTACTTAACTTCTCTCCATGAGACAAGATTCCATGAAATCAGCCGATGGGACTGGAGTTCGGTCATCGTGTATTGAACATATTTGGCGCTTGTATGAGGTTTAAAGGTGCAGGTCTGGGGAATAGTACCGCGAATGTGGTGTCTATTGTATCTGGAACTGGTACTTAGGAGATCGTGGCTGGAATTTAGCTACAGCTACAGCGAATCCCCCCTTGGAATTGATGAGCGAGATTAATTATGGACTATTATCATTGAGGGAATCTGAAAGCTGGATCGATGTAAATCGCCTCGTAATGAATAGGTCAAACACTGTATAAACGGTATGCACCAAACCGTTAGGGGGGCGATGTTTTAGTAATGGATGTGTATCGTGTATTAATTCCAACCTCTAGACATTTCACTGAGAAACTGTTTAGTCTACATAACACATATAAGTGAATATCAGACACGGTTTAGCCTTCCTTTCCTTGTGTAATTTCGTTATCATTTGTAGAATTACTGAGACGGCTCTCACGCTTCACTATGCCCGTCCCCGTTTTTAATGGAACTGCACAGGTAGAAACCCGTGGAATTCCAGTAGCTGACCGCTCGTCGCGATCGCATAGACAATCATTTTTTAAAAAGACATTTTTACAAGTAAAACGCTTGGTTATAAGACACTTCCGGCACTAAAACACTAAAATTGGCCGCGAAGTGGGCAAAAAGGTCCGCCCCCGAGAAACAAAATGTCCGAAAAATGAGACAAAAGTCCATTAAACAAGCGCAAACGCGCAATGGACAGTATTGCCCCCGTTTTTTTTTTTTTAATCCACAGTCTATGTTGTTGTTACTGAAAGGTCCACAACGTCAGGAATTCGAGCCCCCCATATTGAGGGCTGGGTGCGCGCATGCACTCTTGACTCACTCGGCGTGTTCAGCCGGGTCAACGGGCAATCACTTCTGATTGGTTGTTCAGTGTTGATGTCTTCTGGTTTACAAGTAAATCGGATGTCGATGCCTGTTGACGCTGCAGAACAGGGGAAGTGAATCATGTACAGCTATTATCCAGGAATAAAGGAATTTCAATAATCAGCATGCGCCAAGAAAACAAGTCAAAAGTTCATAGAGAGACAAAATTTGTACCAGGGAAAGGAAAACGCATGTGAGGAAGTGTCAGCGTAAAGGGAGTATTTGGCGAGGTTTTGCACTCAATCCGGCTAAAGTAGGCAGAGAGGTTGATCTGGGCATTTACTGACCCATTTCACCATCCAGACAAGTACGTGAAACAAGGTTTCTGTCAACAAATCATATTAAAATGTCGAAAAACGCTTTTAATGTACTACTTGTGATGTATATATCTGAATGCTCGGCCTGTCTGTTCTACGTTTGACTGCCCCGCGTTTGCAATTTTAAACAGGATTTGCGACATTCTCTATATTGAAAATTGACTCACAGTGTGAATGAAACAAAATTCAGGAATCCAACGCAAGAAATGGGAGCTTTTTGTTACCATAAGTTACACGTTGTAACCATTACAGTTCAGTTCTCATCAAAAAGTTTTATGTAAACTCTTGTATCACACGTTTGTCGTGTTCACATGGTTCCCAAAGCCTGAGCAACTAGTGAAAATTGCGAACAATGAAGTACAGTAAAAATAATTTTCCAATGTAAAATGTAAAATGGTGTCTACAATTGGACATGTGGACATTCGTACCTTTACCTCGCGAAATAGCAACATGACGCTCTCAACGGCTCTATAGCTAACGCCAGGTGGTCGTTAACTCTCTTCAAAAAATGAACGTGGAGTCGTTCAATTACTTATGTTAGAAAACCCATCGTTATGTACTCATCAAAGACATAACGAAACCAGAGAGCTACTTACATGTATAACTCAGAAATCGGCATGTTAGTACAGGGTTTATCCATTAGATCATCTGACGACACTTGAAAACACAGCCAAGCATGTCTAGTTTGGTTCATTCACGTAATAGTTCCTTTTGAATCTCACTGAAGCATTGCCAAAGTCGAATTAACGAGTAATCAACGCGATCTTTTCAAGTGGTGATTTAACAATTCATCGTCAGCTTTGATGAATATTCATCTGACTTAGCTAACTGTTATGAAAGTGATGTAAATCAATGGGTCTCCACCCGTTAAAGATGTGCTAATCAGTGACATTTACTTCAAGGAGGAAGATTCCTTTTTGAAGCTAATTAGGCGAATTTGGCATGTGTTACTTACAATAACATTTTCAGTAGATTTCTGTCAAAATGAAATCAATAAAGTCACCGGTAGCGGTGAGAGACAGAGCATACTCTGAAAACGTCAATCAGCCTGAGTAAGTTGTCCCTCGCCTTTATTCGTAGGCGAGAGACCCACATGTTTTCAGACACAGGCCCCGCGGGCCATATACAACCTTTTTGAGCAATGGGTACCGGCGTTTTTCGTAGATAAGCCCACCCGTAAAACCATGCCGAATAAATGTCCATGGGTGTTTATTTGGTGTTACAACTGGTATCAAGTGTCCAGATAGTGGGGCATTTATTCAGAAAAGTTCCACTTGAAAGCCCACAACGCCTCTAAGTTTAGTCACAAATTCAATTTTGTGGAGCATTTATCATTTACAAAAACGTCCTGGCGAACTATGCATTTATTAACATAAAATGAAAAAACGCGTTTTTAAGTAAAAAGTGTCAAACGACAGAAAATCAGTGACTTTCTGTTTACGAGTCCCCCCTTTCCGAATAAACGCCCGGGCGTTTATTTGGTGTTACTAAAACGTTTGAAATTTTTCAGTTTCCGAATACACGCCCATGGCCTTATCTACGGAAAATACCGGTACCCGAAACAGAAATTCGTTCCATAGAACTAATTGTTTTTGACAAGTAAAGGCAGATCACGCAAGATCAGGCAAAATCACGCGAATGAAAGGCAAGTGCTCGAGACCTTACTTGTGTGACTGATCAACACGGCGGGAACTCAGTGAAGTGATTGGTCGTTGAGGTTGGAATGCTGAATTATGGGATAGAACCCACTGTTTTCTATCGTAGCGAATAGTTCTGGACGCAAGTGCCTGGCTAATGTCTCGGGTCTACAAAACGCAGCTCATGCAACAGCGATTCAGACAAACATTTGTTGCTCTTGATCACTAGACCAGTGAACCGTCTAAGACACCTGGTTCGTCTACATGCCGAAAGCCATCATCGAAAACCAGTCGGGTGTCTCAGCCGATTCACCCAGCGCAACTAAGGAAGTGCGATTTTCTCACATCGCCACACAATATCGTTCTCATAAAAATTGAGAAAAAAGATTACCAATACACATCGGAGTAACTAAAATACACTAAATTGACCAAATGCGCTTTCAAAAAACAATCTCCATTAGAGTTGTCTCACTGCCACCGTGTTCACTCTTGTGTTGCTGCAAGTGGAATGTTCAACACCGGCCCTCGCATTCCGTAATGAAATCATCAATTCTAAACGTCAGTGGTGTTACTACGGTTTATTGATGAGCTAAGTGTGCAGCTCTGTTCAAAATCAAAAACAGAAATGCTTTTTGTTGATTTTTTTCTTCCACTTGAAATTCTTTTTTCCTAGCAACACGTTTACTAGATGCTACTGTAGAGCAGGGGGACATTCATGAAAAAGAACAAATACCAAATATCTTAAAAAATAACGCAATCGTCCACGACATAGCGACAACAAGCAACTCATGAGCACCAAACAAGTTCGTCATTTCGTCACGGTTGTTTTGTGCAGATTGAGCGCCAGGCCCCGTAACTCGCGGTATAATGCGCCATAACAGGGATCGGGCCACCTGCCAAACCAATTTTACGTTTCCACTAAATATGGTGTAAGTACAAATTGCGTTTTCTTTATCATTCAGTAACATTCGTAAGGCTGGACGGTCAGCGCCTCAGAAGAAGGTGTGTTTTCATATTTTACATCTATTAGCACCGAGAATGTGTATTTTTGACAACGTTTATCGGCAGTGCTGTAGTGGTAAAATTGGAGGTAAGTAGGCGCCCAAAGCCCAACGTATCACCTTGAGTACTGAACGAAAGTTACGGTGCGTAGGCGCTACGTTCAAATGTCAAAAGGTGGTTGGCTGCGCCTACGTGCGCCTACGCCCCACTACACCACTGTCTTTATCGGTAATAAAAACAAGTTTTTTTGACGCAGACGTCATTTACTGTATAGTGTGATCTGTCACAAATGAATTCCAGGAAAACTTCCTAAGTTTCCCAGTTTGGGAATGCCCTATTGACACTGCACAGTAAGTAATAACATTTAAACCCGAGTAGCGCTTAGTTTAACAATCGATCGCATGCCCACAAAAAACGTCGATTTGTTTTTTAATCCGTTTTAACAGCATAACAGGAAAATGGAGTTTGCTAAGTATAGAAATCTACTTACCGGTCTCCGCTTAAATTCTCCGGCGCCACATATGTGTATCCGACAATAACCAAAATTGCTCCGATAGTAATCAGTGTAACAGAGAAGCAAACTAAACAGCAGGCGTTAAACACATCCTTACAGCCCTTGCCCTCACTATATTGCCTTGCATGTCTATGTATAAAGCCATTCGGAATAACTAACATCGTCCATGCCGCATGCTAAACGAACTTGGATAATACGCCTTGTATAACAGTCTGTACCTTTGAAGAAAATGCACCGGTGATCTGTACGATATTGCTACGACACTACTGTATATAGTTCCAGTTACGCAGACGACAGAAGTTTCGCCGGTTGACTAATCGCTATCGAGCGACGTTGGCAAAAGGCGATCCATGAGCTCAGGTGCAGAAATTTTAAGTGCAACTCCCGAGTCACTTCGTGTGGTTCGTGTATACACGCGCTAATTACGTATAGGCCACGGACTTCGCAATACGTCGATAACTGCTGATCAACGACTGATCAAATTTACCTCATTTCCTTGCCAACTGCGTAGTGAGTTTTAATTAAGTCTCAACCTTTTCACTGACGCTGCCAGGACTTGCGAATAGGTGAAAGTGGTGTACTGTTCACCACTTATTCTTTGCTAGAAATTGCAAACTTGCTGTCGATGCACTTCGATACTTAAGTGCTGTGTAACGATGTTAACACAAAACCCGGATTCTCGTAATTAATTCATTACTTGTGATCTGCTATTTAGCTAATCATGCTGGTCCTCCCACTCGGGGACTTATCGTTCAAACCCACAGTTCGCCGAGGGCAACGCAATCTTCGAAATCGCTTATGTGCCTGCTCACAACAGGAGGCGCCGGGTGCGAACCACACTCCAACCAAAAAGCTGTGCCTTCGAAGTCTCGTCGTGGCGCAGGTGTACGTCTGTCAAACTTTAATACAAAATTGTCAGTGCATTGTTAGCCGCCGCAATCGTGACATTAAAAACACTTGACAATTGTTTAAAGTTTCAATAGACAATAAATGTTAATAATAACAATGGTAATGGTATTGGTAATGATAATGATAATGATAGTAATAGTAATAATAATAATAATAATAATAATAATAATAATAATAATATCGATGTGTTTGTCTTGAGCGTGACTTTCCTTTACAATCATAAAACGAGCCCATTTCCCAGTCTAGAAGTATAGACCCACCAGTGCCGGATTTATAGGGGCCCGCTTTTGAATGGAATACTAAAAGGATACCAAACCCGGTTTTGGCCTATTAACAGATATTGAAAACGACATTCCAATCTAATTCCCTGAAACAAAATAATGTTCTACAACCCACGACAACCCTCAAAAGTTTGGAAGAAAATTTGAAAACTCATTTCGAAGTCTAATGATCGGACAAGCGTGACTTACGCTTTTAGCGAATTACAGGGCAACTGTGGAGAAAGACCATTCAACAAGAACCATAATACCTAATATGTGACATAGGGTGTATAAGTTTTTAGTTGATTCCTACTTTTATCTTTCATGATTGGCATCAATGATGAATAAGCGGGTGACAGAACGAGGATTGGCTGAACAGGGTTTAGTATCCTTTTAAGATAACCATTGCAAAAATAAGATTTCCAAAGAGCTTTTTTACAGTAGTCCCAAAGGCACAGTCTATTGTTTTATTGTACTTTGATGTGCAGTCAGCGAAACAGATTTTACAGTGAAGGTGGTTTCAATCGATAACTGGCTGCTGAAGATGAAAATTTACGAATATAATCAAGCTCATAAAGGCTGTGTGTTAAAATTTAATCTTCGTTCTAAAGAAAAAACAAGAAAACCAGCAATATTGGGCTTAGGTCTTCGACGTGTCGTTGAATTCATAATGTTCCTTGGAGAGAGAGGGGTATTTTTGTGAATTATGGTGACTAGCTGTTCAGCGAAGCGATCATTCAGACGACTGGCACTAACAACGAAACGTTTCAGAACGACCGTGACGCATGACAAACTGACCGCGCTACTGAGAAGTGCAGAAAAGGGACCCGTTTCAACAAAACTGACTTAAATTTTAGTAAATTTTAAGGTAAAATTTAAATTTGTCTCAAGACCGTTTCAAGAAAGAGATCTTAAGTTTGAATTAAGTTTTTGACATCAGTTTTGTCTTAATTGTGACTACCTTACCGAATGTGTATGTTTTGAACGAGTCAATTTATGACAAATAGCCACCCGACCCACAACAAATTGCAATGAAAGGTTTTACAATGGTTTTGTTCTCTACTGCGTATACTCATTAACAGGAAAAATGTTTACCAAAATCTGACCACCGGAAGATGGCAGCCATGACGTTTCGAAATCACCAAAAATAGATATAATTTCTTCAATAATTGAGATAGAGACATAATTTTTGTTTCTAGTCTATGGTTTTACGGAGTGAGCAACTCGCTGGTTAAAATTAAGATGTGATCAGTATTTGATATGAAATTCAAGATGGCGGCTAAAATTTAAGAACGAAAAGTCACTGATTTGTCCATTGTATCGGGTGGTCAAAGGAACGTTTCGAACTTTAACCTTTATTTTTTCTAAAAACATTCATTGAAATAGCACGAAATTTTGCACATGTACATATCAATCTATTGTCAGTACACCATAAAAATATAATAATACACTGTGTTTTCGTTCCAAGACAGAAAAGATACTTTTATAATCAAAAAAGTCAATGCCAAATTAGCCTACAAAATTATACAAAGTGTTATTATCAAGAAGGATGACACTTAGCAATAAATTTATTCAGAAGTACGTTTTCAAGGGTTTTGTTATAGTCTGTTGTGTGCTACATTTTGCAAAGTCATGGTGTTTTCAAGTCATAAGAACGAGCTACCTGGGGTTAATTACAACATGTTTTACACGAAGTCCTCTCTGCAATCTAATGATCTACAGTATTTGGAATGCACTGACAGAGAATGTGTACCAAGGTATAGGTTGTATTATGCTCAATAACTTAAGCCTTCAAAAATTTCCCTTTACTAAAAGGCATCTGTCAATATCAAAATGACTGAACAACAGGTGCTAATAAAGTATTTATTCGTCGAAATGACGCATGAACGAGTAGATTACATTTTCATCCAAGAATGCCATGTTCATTACACGTATGCATACTGCCTCAGGTCAACCCTCATCTCTGTCTTCACGTTCCTCAGAAATTTGATTTAGTGGATTGTCACAATATGTCGCTAGGCACAATCTACACATAGATGTACATGGAAGCCCATTCTTTCTGCAACTGCACCGGGGCGTGCTACCAGCTGTAGAACAGTTGCAGTGTATCATCTAGAGGACTGTCTGATGCAGCATTCATGGCAGTTATGATGTGTACGAATTGATTGTTTTTAAGTCTCCAGCCCCAGTCTAAAGGATCCCGATCATTTACCATCCCCATCCAAACCATGACCTGGTAGTACACTCGAGACAATGAAACCTGGTGGCTGCATGATCCCGTTGGTGGGAGACGTTCGGGAGTAGCGAAAGACTTAGCAACAGCAAGCTTCTTTGTGAATATGTTGTAATGCACAGCAAACCAGAGAACACGTGCTCTCTCCACCACGCATTGCCACCATCGCTTGGCTGCCTAGTTTCTCTCAGCGGAGATTACTCCTTTCGTAGTAAATGTGCATGACTGGAGGACTTGGTCATCTTTCACGAGTTTCTGAGAGACTGAAGTCTTTCCAACGCCATATACCCGAGACTTTGCGTTGCATCCTGTGAAGGAGGGTAGGAATAGTAGCTGGATACACAATTTAATCCTGAGCACACACCTCATCCAATTTATGCCGTATACTTTAAGATTGGTTCTTGACTGGTCGCTTGATCTGAAAAATAATGATTTCCCGTCAACCTCATAGTAATGGAGCATAAGCATCAACAAGTCAGTGTCCTTGCCGATTACTGTGGTGGAATGCATATTTTACTGTTTACTGCTGTCTTTGCAATGACCACATCAGCGTCCCCTTCTGCCTGAACGGTTGTGCATCCCACTTTCTGCAGCTGGTCACTTATTAAGGCGATCAGTTGTTGCTTGTTACTGCCAATGAATAGGAATTCATCTCTCTTAACCACCAAAGTCCGTTTCTCCGGTGAAGTTCACAGTCGGATAGCTGCTGGTATGTCTCCGTCTCTGTGTTATCCTTTATCGAAAGACCTGCACCATAACCATCAAAGACGACAGTGGCTGCCTCAGAGTGCTTTGCCGTGAAGTCAGCGCATGCTCCGACAGTTTTTCCATAGGTATATCTCTTTTTCCATTTGAGCTTGTGCAGAAAAGATTCCCCATCAAGCGCATACCTTTCAGTCTGGAGACGTACTGAAGGTGTGGAGTTTGGTGCTCCTTCAAAAGCATGGGCCTTGGAACAACGGTCATGAACGGCTTGAGCCAGTTGAGGTCTGTCAGCCTTCTTCAAGATCAAGTTGTCCTCATAGAGAGACTGTGGGTGTGGACTGAGCTCAAAACTCGCAACTTCCTCAAGAGACAAGTCGTCTTACCGGAATACCACCTGGGATGGCTGGAAGAGTAAGCAAGGATCAGTGGTTCCGTCAGGACCAACATGGACTGCAGCTGCATTTCCCAGGGTCTTAGCATTCTCTCTCCTCTTAAAAGAGAAAGAAAACACAGGTTGTCGAACCATTCTCTCAGGGATTTTGTTCCCAACAGATTGACATCCATGCACGTTGACATTTGCGTTGGCGACAACACCATTGATGGCATTGCGTAGCGCAGGGTCTGAGGAGAAAGGTGAAAATGCGGTCAGTTTTGTGCTTATCTTTGCAAAGTCGCATTCATATCTTTCATTTCTGGCAGCAGTTGCCTGTTTGTGTTGTTCGCTTGTTGTGTACGTGAGGTCATTGGAGTCCTGCAAGGTGATTTTCACCTCTGACGTTACGGTGACCAACATTGTCCACAAAGCTTGCTGCTCCTCTGTCATCTTACTGCCATGAGTCAAGCCGCCTGCGCCTTTTAGCGATCGCATTTAATATTGTTTCTCAATGGCTAGATCACAGCTGAGGCCTGTCCAAAATGGTTTGTTCGCCGAATCATACGAAAACCATTTTTGAAACTTCGCATACACATCTGGGTGTTTGCTCTCCTTATCAGCCATTTCTTGTATGTAGAGGTAAGCAGATTTCAGGTAGGTGTGGTGTCCAGCTGCAGCAAATATTGGCAAGGCATCACCAACAGCTAGCACGTCATCATCCAAGACCGAGTGCGATCTGCCTTGATGATTGCCTGAGCAGTATGGAACATTTTCAGACCAGCCACAGATTTCTTCTCAAGATTGTCGATGATCTGCACAATTGCGGTTGATTGTGGGGCACTTCAGACAAATGTTGACATTTTGCCTTGGGCTTCTAGTTTCCTTGTGTGTTTTTTTTTAAATAAAAATCAGTGGCACGTACGCAAATATACACTGGAATTTTTTTTGTTGCTTTTATGCAAGCCAAAGCTTTGGATTAAATATTAAATATTAATGCAGTGTTCATATTTTAAAGTAGTTCAGTCAGAAATCAGTCAAATCTAAATGTTTTAAGATCATTCAATCAGAAACCAGTCATATCTAATCATTTTTTCTTTATAATTGATGAAGTGAAAAGCAGTGATTTCTGTTCTTGAATTTTAGCCGCCATCTTGAATTTCATATCAAATACAAATATCTTAGTTTTAACCACACCAGCGAGTTGCTCACCCCTTAAAACCATAGACGACTAGAACCAAAAATTATGTCTCTATCTCAATTATTGAAGAAGTTATATGTATTTTTGGTGATTTTTAAACGTCGTGACGGCCATCTTGGAAATGACGCTGTTTTAACCCGTTTCCGGTGGTCAGATTTTGGTAGACTTTTTTCCTGTCAATAAGGATACGCAGTAGTGCATAAAACCACTGCAAAACTTTTTGTTGCAATGTGTTGTGTGTCAGGTGGTACATTGACTCGTTAATTTCAAAGTTTGGAAGTTAAGACAAATCTTAGTATTGGACTTAGACAGTTTCTTGAAACGGGCCCAATGTTTCCTGCTATAGGCTATTTCCATGACTTTCTCTCAGCACAAGTTCTCATACTTTCATGAGATGGAAATTTCTGGTTTTGAGTAATTGGTACAAATCTATTTGGTTCTATCATCAATCATTGATTACATGATACGTATAAAACATATCCTGCCTTTTGATTCCAATATTGCAACTCAAAACAACTAATGCGTGTGTCTGTTGGTCACTGGTAGGAAAAGCAGTGTTGTACAGAAGCAGAATATGTACATTCATACAGTTTATTTGGATTCTACTTAAATCCCACTGCTAAGTGAGGGTCCTCGAGCGTGAAGTGCCCGGGACCCCCAAAGTCTAAATCCGGCATTGCCTACGTTGTAGATGAAAAAGAAAACTTGTAAATAACAAGTTGTCTAAACTTTCGTTTAGTTATTACAATGTTTCCAATGTCATTCATGAGCTTTTCATAGCTTAGGTTTCCAAATACGTTGGAAACGGGTGATCTTGAGCCTCCCATTCCGAATATCATTTAATGATATTCGAGATGGGAGGCCACAAAAATGTCCTCCATCCTGGGTTTAGTCCAGCTCACCACAGCTCTGTCGAGTACTTTGTTGCTTTGCTTCAGAAACAGAGGAGGCTGGGTATTCCCACATAACAGTCATGTTTCTAGCCTGAGGATGACCCAGAATTAAGATTTTGTCGTCTCGTGTATCGTTGCAGGTAGATAACTCGACTTCTGCATGTCTAGGGCGGGCAACTAGGATTTGCGCGAGCAAGTGGGGTCTAGGCAGTATACGTCGAGTAAGATTTATTATCACTTGATATTTTTCGGGTACCCATTTTACGGTGGCAGTCAAATATGTGCGTTTTCATGACCTGAATCTCTTAGAAAGTGGTTCTTCAGGTTTGATTGAACATGAAAGAATTATTTCTATGGATTACAAACCCTGTTTGCAACAGAGCTCTGTAAAATGGTTTCATATTATATTAAGCTTTGTTTATTAAAAATAAGCTTTTTATATAAATTAACATTCCAACAAAAGCTATTCGGTTTATGTCACGGCAAAGTAAATACAGTACAAGATCAAAGAAATCAGACAAAATGCCGTTTCTCCGTAATGACGGTTAAATCTTTTCAAAGCAAAAATGATTGATATTGACTATTCAGGCTGTGAAATTCTAATTACAGAATAGTTTAGCCACCTTACTCACTAACCTATTAATTCCCTATCATTCTCAGTTATAAGGGAAAACTTTCCAAACGATGAATTCGGCTATTCCAAGCCTTCGTGACAGGGAATTCTGGGTAATTTTGTTAGGATACCTTTGGCTTGTGCTCCATATTTCCCTACCACCAGCACATGCCCTGCAAGTGGAGTGTTCCGATGCACTTAAAAAGGGTGCCCTCTCCGCTTTCCACGTCTCGTGGCGTCTTGTGGTGTAGCTTTGATTTTGGTTTTTACATCTGCGCAAACGGTGCCGAATCCGGTACCGTTTTGTTAGCCTGTGTCAGTACCGGGCTGGTGCTGGCCTCCTACCATTATGCTAGCCAGGAAGTATCACATTTACTGCTCCCTGTGTCCAAAAGCAACTTTCAACATTGACAGGCAGTGACGTCGAAATAATAAAGCGAGCAACTGGGAAAACACAACACCAGGCCTCCTGACGCACAAACCCACAATAACGTGAACCCATACACACGCATCCCGCATTTTAGTAAGGTGCAGACAAACAATGTCAACTACTGTTAGTGTAGAATAATAATGAAAGATAATTAACTAAAACTAATTCACTGAGAATATAAAATATTTTTTTCTTCGCACATTTTATTTCCATAGAAATCCATTCACTGATCATGTTTTCTGCATGGTCCTACTATCGGGCATTCCTGAAAATGGGCCAATGGGCGGATATTCGGAAAACGATCTTTCAAAAACGTCAAATGAAATATATGTCCGGGGGTATTTTCGGAATTGAGGGACGTATTTTTGAAAACTGTGTCAAACATTTTATGGTGCAGTTTTAAAGGAAATAATTATCATTAATTATTCTCTCAAGACTGTTTTCAAACAACGTGAAATTGAACATCCTTTCTGTATATGCGGCTAGTCTTTACACTTAAGGACTTTTGGTTTGTACTGATGAAGAATCAATGTAAAAAGATCATTTAAGTATGTAACAAACATTATTTTAAACTAACATTAATTGTATTACCTTATATAAACGCGTCCTTTTTATGCGCCCACATATTTATATGTGGACGCATTATGCCGTCATCTCTGTCCGTCCGTCCGTCCGTCCGTCCGTCCGTCCGTCCGTCCGTCCGGCGTCCGGCGTCCGGCGTCCGGCGTCCGCTGCTCTATCTCCAAAACCCTTCGACATACGTTCATGAAATTTGGCACATATGTTCCATTCATGAATGGGACGGCATGTGCGAACTTTCGGACGGATCCGACTACCGATGTGCCCCCTAGTGGCAATTTTAGTTTTTTACGCTTACCTTTGTATCTTCAAAAGTCCTGAACGGATTTTCATGAAATTTGGT
>NMRA01000197.1:262046-290823 GCA_002633005.1 Phoronis australis | reverse complement strand
AATTTAATGAGGATTTCAGGTACTTTATCGAAACCATTTTTATTCAAGCATTGAAGTCGCCATATCGAAGACGGCGATTTCGAAGCAGTCAGTTGGCGAGTTTTCGCCCTGGGATTTCAGCACAATTTTCTGTAAAATGATCGTAATTTAGCAGCAAAGTTTGATAGCAATGCACCACAGTTTTGTTGAAAGTCTTTCATAGATTACATGCGTCACAAAGCGTAAATTTGATGAATCTTAGCTTCCGATTTCACCCGTTTCGGAGACCGGGTTTCAACCGCCTCGGGTTATAATAAGCGCCCCCCCTGAACCGAACTTTTCTAAGCGCCCTGGGCGGTTATTACGGCGAATACGGTAATTGTTTTAGTGATGAAATCGAGGTTCCCATGCGCAATGACTGATATTTCCTCCATCTTTGTCCGGAAGTGAATTATTTCTGGCACATTTGTAGCACTTGTGTGCTTTTATATTCTTACTGATTTTCAGCCGTGTACGTCAAAAATTGCGGCCTCTATGAGTATTGAATCTGAATTCGAAAACAAAATGGCCACCACGTTCACCATTTTGAATCCGGTCATGACGAAAAGCAAGAGCCTTCTAGCTTTTCCAGGACTATAGCTTATGTGTGAATTTCTTGCAAATCGGACGAAACGTGCAACCTGTGCAAACAAACAAAAAAGGGGAAAACTTAGTGTCAGAGCAATATACTTGGCGAAATTCTATTTCGCCAAGTAAATATTTAGCAAATTCACTTTCAACCGTGTGGAAATTTATTTACTACTTATGTTAAATTCAGTTTGTTGAACAATCACTGTTTATTAGATTGCAGAAGTACTTGTTTTTGTGTCTTGCAAGCACTCATCAACTGCGTACACAAATCATCACAATTTACACTTTTCCACTTGTTAATGGCCAAAAATTTGTCATCTTTCTACTTTTCAAATGCTGATTACTTTTGTATAATGGAAGTCTTACTAAGTGTTTACTTTATGACTTATAATTAAGTGTAGATACCATGGTAGAACTAGATGAAGACCAAATTTTTTTTTATTTATATTTTTGTTGATAAATAATAAATAGAATTTCACTTAGTGTTGGCCATATTTTGTGGTGAGCTGGTGATGAATTGCCGTAGTTTTTCTGTCTTTCCTTGTTATAGTATTGTTTCCTCTGCATTAACAGATGGTCATCTCCTTGCAGGTGGATGCGTATTGTCAAGAGAATAATTTAGTCATCGCAGGTTATTACCAGGCCAACGAGTGCATAGGAGACAAAGGGTAACTTCCAGTTGTTTACTGTACAAGCCATCACTAATTTGAATGCTCTTACTCTTTTCGGAGCACTAAAACCTGCGCATAAATTAGGTCACTTCCCACAGTTTTGTCGCTAGGTCATGGGAAGAGTTTTTTTTTTCTTGGCATAATTGGCTTAATAAATAAATGCTTATTTTCAAAAACCCTGATTTTTATTCCAGGGTTGTTCTTTTCATTAAAGTTGTCTTTTGCCTCGTTTAGCTGGCGAAAGAAGACCTATTTCATGAGAGTAAAAGGCCTAATTAGATCTTTTTGTTTTAAAAAAATCTAAATTAGGCTTTTTACTCTCATAAAGTTGGTCTTGTAGTATTTGTTGCCGTGAAAAGACTTTATTTTCACTACCAGTTACTAATGGAAGTAGAATACTGTTGAGGAATATTGTGAAACTGGCTTTATGAGAGTAAAATTTAAGACCTAATGTTACTTTTATCCAGTTGAACAGAATGAAATGCGACATCAACTAAGGAAACTGTTAACACTCTATTGTGCACCGACATATGCAGTAGCGTATTGTTCACCCACATATGCAGTTGCATATTGTGGTCATCCTGTCCAGTTGTTAGTGTGTTCACTCGATATCTCAAATGATGTAAGCCCTCGTCAGATGTAACTTTTGCCTCACTGGAGCAGTGCATGCCACTCAATATATGTTAATTATTCTTTACTAGAGTACATTGTGCTATACATGGACTACTGTACTTGATCACCCTTAGATTCAAGCTACAAACTAAAGTAAAAACTCAAATTTTGAATTTAGACTCTGAACGTACAACTTCTATGCTGTGGTCATCACTTCCAAACTAGGAATACACAATCGTTCGTGTGTGTCAAAACTAAATTTGAGTAGAGAAATTAGATCCATGAGTCATAAGTTTTTGAGTTGCTGGTTCTTTAAAGCAGGACACCAATAAAATGTTTTGTTCATTGTAACTACTGCAGCATCCCTTTTGGTCAAATCAGTCTAGTATAGTATTGCATGGAATTGACAAACAATGCTGGTAGTGTGAAGTTTGTGATGCACCGATGTGGTTGCATGACTTGTATTCATGCATCAACGCTTTGGTATTAAATGCAAACAACGCTACCGTTTCATTTCTATGTTGTCAGCGATCGGCAACTGTGCTTCATTTAAACCACTTTGTCATGCAATGTATATTTACTTTCAGTCATGATGAAATAGCCAGGAAAACAGTGAGCAGGATAAGTGACCATTGTGCTGAAGCTTATTTATTTATGGTAAGCCAATTGATGAGTTTTACATAACACTGCAAAATCTCACCAATTTAAGACACACTATGGCCAACAGCAGAAATTTAATTTCCTTTTTTAAATTAATTCAAATAAAATGTTTTCACCAAATTAATTCTTCGCATTCATCAAGTTTTGTATGATGTATACCATCACACAACATTTTGGAAAACTTTTGTAAAAAGAGTTTGAAAAATGAGAAAAGAGCAATTTTTGGCATTTTTACCCACAGTTGGTGAGATTGTATATTATAGAATGTGCCTCTGTTTCAATGGCAAGTGTTATAAACTAAAGACACCTTTAAAGTCGGGGAGTATCCTGAGGTATACCTTTAAATTTTCGCGCTGCTTTGTCAGGGCTGGATTTGGCGATGGGCAAATCTTGCCGATGCGATCTTAAATTTTGTTTGGCGACCCGGTAAAAAAACTCAAAGTTGCCACAAAGTTGCCAGATTTTCGCGAGTTGCTGCGACAGCTTGTTTCCTATTAGGTGACCTGGAATTTTGCCAGACTGCATTTAGTGAGTTGTTGTTATCCTAAACATCAAGCCCATGGTATACATTAGTTGTAATGGGCTGGATTATGACATTGGCTGTTGTGAAGCAAGGAATGCCCACGAAAGGGATTTTATATGTTTTAAAACGTCGATTTTGTCATCTGTTGCCTAAAACAGTGCACAAGGAAGCGACTTGCAAGTTTAGTATTATTCTGCTTATTTCAGATCAATAATGAAAATTTTGATAAGTACTGTTGCGACGAAAATCTATTTGACGTTTACCAGTGTAAAGACACCAAAATAAACAGGCTAGAAAACAGGTATGTTTCTTTTGTTTCATAGTTTACCAAATTGTGAGATAACTGTTAGATTACTGATGCTCGTCCTAACCTGTCAGCTAGTGTTGCTAGTGTTGCTAGTGTTTTCTTTCAATGGTAAGTCTGGCTTTGATTTATTTTGCATTTGTCTGAGTAAAAGGTGTAAGTTAACACTTTTGATCAGTGTACTGTATATGACATGATGAACAGAAAACAACTTTGATATGAGTGTCTTTGGTGACTGTGACAGTTGTTGCTACAATCTTGAATTATACAAGGCACTTGATCACTCGATTTTGGGGCCGAATAACGGCATCATTCCCCTGTGAATAGGCGAATTTCTTTTCAATGGATCCAAAAAATTCTCTTCAAGGTTAAAATCACTTAAGCAAAACTTTAGTTTTGGCCACTTAAGGCACTGCCAATGAGAGATGATTATTGGTGGGTTAAAATTAGGCTGAGTGGGATGGGGAAAATTTTATATCAACCAAAAAACTGTCCTCTCAGAAGACACCTGTAGGCACCTTTAACTTCAGTCAGTTAAGCGAGGGCGCTGTTGTTACCTTCAGCTTACTCTGTATCTGTCGTCAGCAGCTTTTCTCATGTTATCGTACTGAGTTAGTGACACGCTCAAACGTGGTCTTGCGCTTCTACTTGACACTTGCTGAATACAGGCATGGTCAAGTAAATATGAGTGCATCGCACTCTAGAAATAATTTGTAGAAATTATCTCAGTAACTAGCTGTGATGCTCATATTCTCAGACTTAACACTTTAGCTCAATCGATGTTAAGCTATTTTTGTGTGGAGTGTCAGACTAAATTTCTAACTTAAAGATGCTATGTCTCATTGAATTATGAATTAGCAAATGACGTACTAGTTTACAAACAACCCTGGGTCTGTCAACGTGCCGGAAACCATCTGAGAACCAGTTACCAGTGTTTTCTTTAAAACCGCATTTTAATTACAAAATGTTTCTTTTCCTGATCACACTTGTACACAGAGTTCTCCAGGAAGTCACAAGATGGCGCTTGCTACAAATTTAAATATTCGCAGTTTTAATGAGACATAGCATCTTTAAGTCTCGAGTCACTTTTTATGAAACGGAGCTCAGGCTGTAGTTTTAGCGGCACTGGTTGTTGTATCAATCAATAGCCTCATACAACTGACCTGATATATTCTGATTGTGTACTCCCACGCCTCGCACTTAAACAAACAGAGTGCCCCTCAGACATATTTACATATTTACATGTAGTGTCCTGTTGCACTTTGTTTAATAAGTATCAAGATGATTAATCAAATATAAATCAGTAGTTCGCCCAAACAAGTCTAGAATGTATTTGCATATGGATTTGTTTGAAAATGCAGATTTCTAGTTTGTCACCACAACAACGTGTATTAAACTAGTAAGTGAATCAAATTAAAGCAGTAGTCTTAGTTACAAACCTTTTAAATGCTTTAAAAAAACCCATTAAATTCCTGTTTATTGAAAAATATTATCCTCAACTAGATCATTACAGTATTTGAAAAACTTCTTGTTCTGAGACTTTATGTTCTGAAACTTCTGCAACTCACAAAGGTACAGTTTAGAAAAAACTTTCGCTGTTTGCTTTGTGAGGGTTGGTCAAAACTTTTGCTTAGAAAACTCCCATTTCACATTTGAAAATAGCCACCAAGGGGTAGTCTTTTATCAGATTAGTAAGTTTCAAAATGTCAATGTAAGTAGTTAGGCAGCCCAATAAAAGAATTATTGTCAATTTTTATGGGCCCACATATTTATACGATGACTTCAACTACTGTGGCGCCTCCTACTGACAAGAGCCTGACTGAAATGGATTTTCAAACTTGTCGAACTACTGTGGTGCCCCCTAGTGATATTTTGTGTTGTCTACGGCGGTATCTCCTAAACCCCTTGCAAGATGTTTCTTGAAATTTTTGCAATTGTATTCCTGTTAACCCGACAGCAGATGGATAGATTTGACTATTGCTGCTGTTGCTAATGGCTGTTAGTTTTTTTTTGTTTGCCTAGTGCCTTTGTATCTTTGGAGTTCTTTGATGGATTTTCATAAAATTTGGGAAATAATTTTGAGTGACGATGGCACCTTCCCCTTTTTGAATGAGTTTAACGTATTCTGAGCCATCTAATGGCCATTTTTGCTATGACAAGTAAACACCCCTAGAAGTACTGCATGTTATCCAGAGTTCTAAATTTTAGCATTGGTATGCCCAATTTGCAGATGAGGTACTATTCCAATTCTTGAATTTCACTGACGTGCCATGTTTTAGAAGAATTTTTCCCACGTTATTACTGTTGCAGTAATTTGTAGTAGATGTTCGTAAAAGAATTTAGGAATGAGGTGCGAAATAAGTGGACAATTGCCATTCTCTTTCAGTATTACATTAGAAGTTGGAAGTCAAGAAGGTTTGGCTGTGTTATTGGAGGAAAGTGTTCACAGAGACCTTGTGGACTTTGATAACCACTTGGACGACATAGCCTTGGATTGGCGCAACACAGAGGTGCAGGCACGCATTGACAAGGCTTCATGAACGACATAGCCGTGGACTGGTGTAATACAGAGGTGCAGGCCCGCATTGGCAATTCTTCAACAGTGGCATGATATTCAGCCACCTGGCACATTGAGTCACGTCTCCTAGGAGCCCTGTTGTTCTCACTGAACGAGGGTAGAGTTCAGTAATGCTCGGACCTTGCTAAAGGGCAACAATTCGTGAGATATTGCTGTGTATTTCAAATAAAAACGCGATTTTGGTTATATTTTAGCGAGTTCCTAGTGTAGGTGCCAACGTTACTGAACTCTACCTAGGCGTGTGGTGACTGCTAGTGACTGACTAGTGTTGCTATGACAGTCAACACAAGACTAGGCCAGACTTAGATGTATATTTGTATATTTAACTTGCCATAACGTTCGTAGAAAGTTGTTTCATATGCGACTTTATTTGTATACTTGGCCTTGAAGAGGTGTTGAATATTTATGAATGTTTTTAAAATGATTTTGAAGTCTGCTGCATGGGATTTTAATGGGTCAAAGAATTTGCATACAGTACAGGACAAAAGGAATCTGACGATATACCATTTTCCTATCATGACGGCTAATCCTGTTGGATGAATAGAATGGCTTATCCACCTTGCTAACTGTTCTGTTAATTCCCCTTCATTCTCGGTCGTCAGGGGAGACTACTCTGACGGTCATCAGGGGAGACTACTCTGACGGTCATCAGGGGAGACTACTCTGACGGTCATCAGGGGAGACTACTCTGACGATGAATTTAGCTTCTGCCCAACTGTCATGACGGAAAATTCTGAGTCATTTTGTCTGAATACTTTGTCTTTTACCTTATGTTTCATCTATAGATAGTGTAGAGTTTGTTCAATAGTGTTATTTAGTAGTTTCCTAAAAAATGATTTATTCTGAATGGCATTATTACATTTGGAAACGATTATTGTCTTCAGTTTCCTCATCGGCACCGCATATAAACCTCGACTTAATGGCTCTTGAGGTCACTCATCTTTCTCTCTCTGTGTACATGGGTGTGCCTGTATATGTGTACATGGATGTGCCTGTATATAGCCAGTTAATGCTCGTTGAGCTTTACCTTGAACATGTTTTGAACATGTATACTATACTAAATTTCCCTATCAAAGGATCATCACTAGCACAACTCATTGTTGCAAGTGTGTACTTGGAGCCTTTGGGAGTAGATTGTGATGGTGAAATGCATTTCTTGTCTTCCTCAACGGTTAGTTTAGGTTCAGTTAATGTTCAAAGCTGTGTGTGATGTCAGGTCTGATTTTTGTGGGTACTTAAGAGTTTTAGTTTAACAATTGGGTGAGGGAAATGCACAACTGCCTGTTTTGACGGGCTCTGGGGCTCCTTTACCAAAGGTCAAAGTTCGGTCTTGGCTAACATAGTCCTAACTTCTGTCTTAATTTACACGCACTCTGTTAGACTCGTGTAGGCTGAATATGAAAAATAGTCCAGTTAATGTATGTTGCAACCTTTCCTAGTATGATGCAACATTGCGCTTGCAATAATGCGCCTCCATCTGTTTAACTAGGATCGGACTTGGTGACCTTTGAAATGTACTGCTTAGGTCAAGCTGCTTGTCTGTATTTTGTATGTAAACGTTTCTTGTACATAATGAAGGTCTTCTGTTAATCAGTTGTCAGTTGTTTTAAATTACTTGTGCAATTACTTTGTCTTGATCCAGTAATTTATAATTTGTCAAATTCCTTAAATGCCATGTGACCTTCCAATAAACATTCACGTCTTCTTTTTAGTTTAATGTATGGGATATCCGTTAGGGGTAGCTAATACACTGTTTTCCTCAATGAGGTTAGCAATGCATCCCAACAGTGTGATTTCTTTAAACTTCGCAAAAGAGCGATTTATTTAGACTTCCTGTTTACAAGACCGACTTTCATTTCGTTGCAGTCCAGGAAATTCATAATTCTATCCGCCTACCTATGGCTGTTCAATCCCTTTCCACCTAATACCAGTAACTTTTAGTGGAAGAACCCAGTGCTAATGGCCTGTTCTTTACCATGCTCAAGTGGCTCTGTGTAAACTTACCTTCCGTCACAAACCCAGAAATCATATCTCATCTAAGTAAAGAAAACGTTATAGACCAATTTTGTGGTATAAGTAAAAAATTAGTTACTTTACCGAACGCCTGGTTATACTCGTCACTTAAATACATTTTATGAAATTAGATGCAGGAAGTTTTAAAACAAAATGCAGAACTTGTAATTTTCCTCTTTAATCGGATTTTCTCTTTTTGGTTTCGATTTCCTTTTATTTGATTTCCACTTAAGTTTCCTCTTTCTTTCGTCTCTTTATCTTACAAACCTATTCATTTGTGCAACGATATGTCACCTGGCAATTTTTCTTCCTTTTTGTCATTGGTCATTCCAAGCTCTGAATGAAAACGACGCGAGATTGCAGCATGATTGACGTTTCGATGTTAGGCAAATGTCAAACTTAATTTGCTCGTAACAAATAGTAGGCGCTGACGTTTATTCAATTAGTGTTATTGTTTTAAACTGAAAGAAACTAAGAGAGAACTAAATACGAAAATGGATTTTTTAAAAATGATAGCTATCGGTGCGTAATCGTTTACGATCCATAAGAAAACACTTCAAGGTCAAAAAATCTTTTTGAAAAAAAATCGTGCTAAGTTCATTGTGGGTTGCCGGCCCGTAGCCAGGGAGTGGGGGCTTCGGGGGGTTTGATCGAACCCCCCGCAGGAAAGGTCCAGCCCCAGCCTATTCGTTAAAGATGGGAGGCGGATGAGCAAAACAACGAAATTGTTGCAGCTAGTGGTACTCCTAGCTGCAATGATAACTGGGTTAGTAATAATTTTGAATTTGCTTCTGATTCAAAGCGCTTCTCGTAATCATGGAGCCGTACGCGGCCAACTTCGTCCGAATGGTGTTTGCGTAGATGACAGGATCGTACAGACGATCAGAGAAGGCGCGTTGTGACAACAACATTGGATAACAAGGTAGTCTAGAAGTACATGTAAATGTCTATTCTTTAAGGCTATAAAGCGGCGAGAGAGCTCCCAAAAAGTTGTGCGGTGTGAATGCTTTAAATTCGACCAAGAAACAAAACAGTAGAAAAAAATGATATTTTGGTGTACATTAATTGCTGGCATAGTTCAGGCAGTTTCAAAGTTCAAGTGATCGTCAAATATATTGCTCATCTATACTGAGTGTTCACTTTCATTGTGGATTGGTGGATTGGCATGTCTGCGTGTGTGCGTTTCCATATTATTTTAAAATGAAGTACTATGACGCCGAGTGTAAGTCCACTGTGGGAAGTCCTCCGTCGTTGCTGAAAAATCAAGCATTTAATAGTTTAATTTAACTACCGTGTTTTCTTGCACTCAAAAACCCCGACGAGCATGACCACAATATTAGGGAAAAGTAAGTCTAGACTTAATAAAAACTTTGGTCACCGAACGAAGAAAGTCTTCTCTTGTCAATCAGAGCCAATGGTGCCGACTGCCTCGCAGACTTCATTCGAGCAACAAACTTGAAGGAAAAGATTTCCGTGGTTACATTGCGAACGCTCACTACTCTTAAAACCTCTACTTCAACACAAAAGGTGTGCAAAAGTTTAACCCTTCTTAAAACTAAATTACATTGTTTACAAATGAACTCAGTTCCTGTCACTGCCAATCGTGGTTCTTATTGAATCTAACTATTCTCAAGCAGTTCGGGTCAGGGCTGCGGCGACCAACGGTGGTTAAAAAGACATAATGTCACTCTTTGACTTCGTGTGGACTGACAGGGACTGGGTAGTCTACTAATTACATTTAGTTTCGACCCGGCCGTGTGCGTGCCTTTTCGCCGCTGCGGGTGGGTGATTCAGTACATCATTGAGGCGCAGCAGTGGCCCAGCTCCATAAAAATTAAGGTCCCGCCTTGAATTGTTTATGACAAACATTTGTAAAATATTGATAGGAACCTCTTTACTGAGAAAGGCTTGAAATGCACATCAGAGCATCCTATTTCCGAGGAGACATGCCTAGCGGGCCGCATGAAGAGAATTTCTCGATTACACTGGTGACCCTAAGCCCCAGACAACTTTTACGATGCCTGGCGCCCTTTGTATTGAAGTAGATCTGAGCAAATGAAGTGAAAAGGTAATGGCAAGCATTACTGTCTCAACAATGGTTGTTGTTTGGTTTTCTCTGACATTTGTAGAGTTATAGCTTGCAACTCTGGAGAGTAGTTTTAACTTGGTACATTATAAATATTACAAAATGACTAAAAAGTTTAACTTGTGTTTATTTTCACAAAGGGCCACTTCCCAAAGGAACGATAAGTTTCATATTGGTTTTCTTCATTTAATTTTAAATGCTTCTGGCCACTTGTTTTTTTTTTCTTACTGGGTACGGGTTGATAACTTTTTATCTAAGTTTTGAACTTGAAGTACCAAAACAGTAATAGATTTTGACCGCCAGCTAAACTTACTTATTAAGTTCATAGTGAGCCCATCCCTAAACTTACCACATTACAGGTACGCATTTCACGTGTCATTAAAGTTTAATCTTTATTAGAGCTCAAATCATAAAATATATACGAAAGTGCAAATATGGTGATAACCAAACTAAAAATTTGGAATCTCTGTACAATTTCGGTGGCACTGACTATATAACTATTCTAACTTTTGTCAGTAATAAAAAATGAAAAGTGGGCCCAACAACTGGTTCCTGGTCAAAAATCTGGTTAAACGAGATTGAAAGAATATTAAAAAATGAATCCATGTGATCTTGTAAACTCTGATCAGCGTTTGTATATCCACCGAGTATATCAATACGCGCGGTAGTTTATCCTCAATCGTACCTAATGGTTGTAGTTTTTAGATTATCAGATCGTCGATTTTTAAAAATCAAAAACCGCATTTGGTTGTTTTTCCCAAAAAAAAAAAAAATTTCATGCGCCTGGGTTAAACCGGGCGAACCGACATAGGCATGGTGCCGGGGACAGTCGAGAAAAGAAAAACTGCGAAAACCGGATAAGAGAGAAAATTCAACAAATCTGCATCAGTGCATGGTTTACCTTTTGAGGACCTTGGCCAGGACACTGTCGTTAGGGTCTTCGCTTTTGCAGCACACAGTGGCGGATCTACGGGAGGGGGGGTTCAGGGGGTTTAACCCCCCCTTGGGCCAGGACCCAAAAATAAAAAAAATAAAAAACGTCTCCAGCTAAACACAATCAATTATGGTTGATAAAATATATTACAAATGATTCTTGTCACGTTTTTCCCCGTGTGTGGGTGGGCGCAGGTTGTTACAGACCGGTGCTATTAGCTTTCGGTGCGACGATAGACTGAAGACTGGTTCGAGTTAATCCTTTATTAATCCCGAGCGTACGTTCGCAAGCCTACTCAAACAAAACGTCCGACGTAATGTCTGTTTATGCTCAAACCAATGCTGCGAAGCCTTGACTTGTGGTGAACTTCTGAGACACGTTCAGCAACTGTTACACTCGTCGATTCAATAACCTGCTGTCTCTATAGCTGGCTCTCTATTGACTATCGCCGTAACTGCTGGTTCTCTTCACTGCAACTCAACTGTAGTTCTCCTGATTAACTTTCTTGAACTGCTGATTATCTGACTTGATCTCCCGACTTGATCTTCTCTTGAACTGACTTGATCTGCCTAACACAAACCCGTGTGTATGCCAGCCTAATGCATTGTTCTGGAACTTTACATCAATTCAAGCACGTTCTAGAACTTTCCTGAATCTACCCAACCATTCTACAAACATGTACTAGTCTCTAGAATATTCCAGACTGCATTTACTGTCATGCTAGAGTCTTCTAGAAAGAGATCCACACTATTTTGAAGTAAACAAATTACATCATCACTGTACTAAACTCAGGGGTCATGCCAATCAAACAGAATAACAAAACAAAACAATATAACTAAAAATACTGTCAGACTATATTCTTCGCTTTTACAGCACACAGTGGCGGATCCACGGGGGGGATTGAAGGGGTTTAACCTCCCCCCTTGGGCCAGGACCCAAAAATAAAAAAAAACGTCTCCAGCTAAACACAATCAATTATGGTTGATAAAATTTATTACAAATGATTCTTTTAATTAGATTTATTTCGACTATTTCTAAGAATGGTATGACATGTTATAAGATGTTGATAATAATTAATATTAACGAATGGTGTGTGTAATATAAGACGTAAGTTTTTTCATCAGCCCTGGTAATTTATACGAATTCTTGTCACTGACCACAAACGATCCTAAGAATAATGCTGTAAACGATGATCAGACTGACGTATGTGAACGATGATCAGTCTCATCAGAATTCATATCAACCAAAATGGAGGTACAAGATTTTTACACATGCATTACTTATTCTAAGTTTAGAAAATTTGATTAAGACATTGAAGAAGACGAACAGTACACAATGTCTATTTTGTGACGTACAACTTCATTAAGACTGACGGCAAATATAAGGGGAAAATTAAGCCTTTGAACTAGCAAGGAGCAATGTATAATGCATACAGAAGTATGCAACAGTCAGGGTACGGACTTGTGGGAGGGAGAGGCGACACAACTATTTGTGATCATCGGCACTAAACATTTTAGCATCAGAAATATTATATAGATTCATTCAAGTAAGTCGGGCAAACGCATTTTAATTAATAATCCACTGGTGCCACCTGCCGTCCCGATGTGTTGTACCAGCCGGGGTTCCAGGTCAATCCCGTCCTGCAGCCATTCTATTACTGAAGTTGATGAATTTCTGTAATTACTTCACGTTTCGTCTCTTATAGTTGCTAAACGTAAATTGAAACATTAGAACGTTCTAGACAAGTTGTTGCAACAAGAGGGGTTTACATACATCAAACTTGACGAATATCCGTTGGCGTTGGCGCATTGAATTTTGGAATTAAATGCTAAATGACGTCAATATGAACATGTGTCTAAAACGCTACGCAATATTGCCACAAGCCAAACTTTAATAATTCTGCTAAAACTAATAATTGCCTAAAGGTATTTCAATAAACACAATATACATTCATTGACTGGCCTTGGTGCATTACAAGCTTCAAGGTGTAAGACACATCAAATCCAAATAGAAAAAATATTCTATAAAGAGTTCGTCTGACCACGAAGTACAGGCTCTAGTTCTTATTTTTGGTTATACTAATTGTCGTAGCTCGCTACATAAATATAGACAATCTAAATCCGTGGTCATGACTATAAATATAGAATAGCGTGCTACATATACAGACACTCTAAATCCATGCATAGGCGGATTTAGGGGNAGAGAGTAGGGAAATGTTGAGTTTATTAATTAACCCCGGTAATTAAAATTATACGGATGAAAAAAGATTTAAATGTGTACAGTTTTAGCAGTTTTAGTTTTGGGGGGGGGCTCAAATCCAATTTCAAGTGTCAAATTCGGAACACGGCGCATTCGTAACGGAACTATGGCTAAGTATAGGCTCTCCCGCGATATCCCAGGCGACCGGCAGTTGCGCTGCGCCCTACCACTCCGTTTCCGTCGTCTGTTCCACTGTGCAATGAAGAAAATTTACTTCATTTGTTAAGAATCGATGGCACAAAATATAAAACGTGAAATAAGCATTACGAAAGGAAGTAGGTTTCGCGCGCAAACGCTGTGGACCATAAACAAGTAGGTCTCTTAGTATGAGGCTAATAGTTAAACCGTGGTGGTGTAGTGGTAACGCTCGCGCGCACTACTTGCCAGGTCGTGAGATCGAGTCTTTGATACTTGCATTTTTTTTCCTGATTGACACGTTCTCTGTTTTTTGTGCCTTTTTTCTTGAATAATACTTCAGGAATCAAGGAAAATGCTTGATTTTTAGAGGTAAAAACAGAAAAATTTTCTGACCTCCCCCCATTCGGTGCTATGCGCATCTACAATCGTGGTTCAGTTTGCGCAAATGCTCACAGCCGGACAAATGTTGGGCGCCCCCCCCTTGTGATATCCTAGATCCGCCCCTGCCATGGCCATAACCATAATATGGAATAGCGCACTAACCCCTGTATGTAAATCCCGACACTGCCAAGTATTCACGAGGGAAGCTGAGATTCCGAATTTATCAAAATAAAAACACACAAAACATTCTTGCACAGCACAGCCATTCGACCCAAACAACCAAAAATTTGAAAAAATACAATAGGATTGCCGCCATCGAGCCATCGAAAGGGTGGAATTTTGAAGAACGTGAAGACCACTACTTGTGAATTACACAAAAGGACTATTTCCGATGGTTAGTTGTAAAATAATGTTACTGTTTCCGTTAGTATCACAAGAATAGTTACTCTTTTGACGATGGTTACTATGAGTTGTTTGTAAGGAATTCCCACTTGTGGAAAACAGTGCTGTCTAGGCTACTATTTGTAATGATCGTGTTCATGTCGAAAGGGGTACTCAAAGAACTCTCGCAATCATAAACAAAGATTTCAACGTTTTTTTGTCAGTGGAGTTCAAGTTTATATCGTGAACCGTTATAGGTACCTCTAAAAACACACCTTAATACGAATACCCCATCTCCTATATTCCCCGGTTACCCGTCAAAAGTCTGCGAGCATGCATGCGGAGATTGCCTATAACATTCCTGTTTGATAAACAAATTCGTTGGTTTCTGATTTACTTGTTTATGTATCTACGAATATCGATAGATTCATAGATGATTTTCGACAATTAGAAGCTAATCTTGTAAGAATTGGTGATAATTTAATGAATTTAATTGCTGCCTGAAGTTGGAAAAACTCTGTAATCCCCAAATAGTAAAGTACACTTAAACGATTTTTGCATATCTACTCAAAGACATTGATGAAATTCGCACACAGAAACCGTAGATAGAAAAAACTTTTAAAAATCCATAAACAAATAAAGTTAAACTCATTTCTTGGAAAAGTTGTCTTCACAGTTCCTTGTTTTTTTTTGTTTCCAGTAGTATTGAGCAATGATTTTTTTTCTTCAAGACTGAATTGATTGCTTTTCCTGACTGACGTATCCACGTTAAAAATAAGATTTAACCATGCAGTAGGCCGCGCAGACTCTCAGTGATAACCACAAGGACTGAATTTGGACTGCAAGCGTTCAGGAAGTGTGTACATTTTTGGGACACTCTATCCTTTTCCCCAGCCACCAGAAACTGAACTACCCGTCGTGTTTCAACGAGGCATTGAAACAGCCTCAAAGGCACTATACCAGGGACTTCGGGGCCCGAGTCATCTTTTCAACAAAAAAATCTTTCAAAGAATGACCATAAAATCATTTTTCCCGAAACTGGATCACAACAAAACGAATCTTGACCTTACGAGCGCAGACGGCCGGTACGAGCTGCTTGTCTCAAGTTGAGCTGACCAGCAACTAGCTTTAGTTCATCGGGAATTTCGTATTTTCACACTGTATATAGTATGTAGTAGATCTCAACAAAAGCTATTTCAGTGAGAGCTACTCGCTTCAGGTCAGTGTACTTGTCCTAGGCCCATTCTTACTCTCCATGTTGGTTCACGGTTACTCAGCTCTTAATGGCTGGTTTCCCGGGATTGTTCGAGAGCGGGCGGATCCATCACAGTGATGATTTTGGGAGTCAGTTGGGGAGGGGGTCGGGAGGGCAGAGTATTAGCCAGGGTTTTACCAGTCAGAAATTGGCACCTCCGAACTGCCAACTGGAATCTGATAGAATTTTAGGGGGGTCATGGCCTCTTGGCCCCCTAAATCCGCCACTGTGCCTCCCCACGTCACAGCTAGTAGTGAGAGCCGGATTCGGCCCCTACAAATCATGGTGGCCTATCGGGNAACTGAAATAGGGACTGCTCGAAGAAAAAGTTTCATAACGGGAGTATTTGTTCGAGTTGGAAGGAATTAAACACATCGACAACCTCCTAAGGTGTTCCTCTATGCGCAAAAGGTATTTATAACAACGTGACTTTGATGGTTTAGTCGGTGCGAGGCATAATTCGCCGAAAAGCTTCCGGCGTACAGAGCGCCTATAGCCTCTACATCGCCTCTGCTTCGGGCCAACAGAGGCGATGGTCATTGCCTAGCGTTGCCGTTGCTTTGACATACCTTTGGCATTGATTAGTCAGTGCGCCAACCAGACATCAAATTCAAAACACCGCTCTTGAAGTTCATTTTCTGACTAGGAACAGTAACAGCACGTGGAAAACTATAGCCAGCCAGTTAGCTGTATGAAAACTATCATCAAAATACAGCTAGGTGACACTGTGTGTTGTCTGTTGAGCTCCGTTATACCCCGAAATTTAACACAGCCCAGGTAGTTCTGCTCGTCACCAAGTTGTGAAACTTAACACGTACAGTAGCCTTTGCGCCGATGTGGGTAAAATACTGACCAGATAAAATCCGCCACAAAATTAGTGTTATTAAAAACTACACTCTTCCTTGAGTAAACTAAATTATTTACCGGTCTTGAAATTTGGTGTTCTAAAGTTATTCTGCTGCTAGAATTATGGTCCGATATTTTGTGTCAGCCTTCGGTGCCTTGAAATGTTTCATCATCTATTGGCTAGTCTCTTGTTTTCGCTGATTTTTCTATCAACTCTTGTTCTTTCATGAGTTTGCGTACACGTGACAAATTATCGGAATTGGTGAACTCTTCATTATAAGTTTTTAGAATTTTGATACCAGCAAACTAAATTTCAGAACAACTTTTGCTGCAGATGTCACAAAAATTTAGGAAATGGCACATGCATGTATCATGAGCAGGGTTTCTCCTGCATGTAAACTTCTGGGCGGCCCGCCACGCTCCTTTTTGGCCCCGCCACTCGTAAATCATACTCAAATTGACCGCCACACACCTAATCATGACGGGGAAACTTCACCGCCACACAAAAATCGCTACTAAAAATGATCGCTAGTAAAAATGATCGCTAGTAAAAATGATCGCTAGTAAAAATGATCGCCAGTAAAAATGATGGCTAGTAAAAATGATCACTAGTAAAAATGATCGCTAGTAAAATGAATCACTAGTAAAAATGGTCGCTAGTAATAATGAATAAGTACAAGTCACACGGCACCTTTCGCCGTTTGTGGATCGAAAGGGGAAAATAATAATTTTACATTGGGATCTTGAATTGTGCCCCCGTTAAATACAGTCATTCAATCCCCAATTCCCTTTTGTACTTCGTTTCTGCCTGCTTCTCCAACAATGCATATAAACTTAATACTGCCGGGGACCAGGCAACGACCTCGATACAAATTTTCTAAAATGGGAATGTGCCAGAGCTTGCTAATGAAGTAAGAAACAGTACGATTTCTGCTTCATTCATTTTATCGTGTCCGAGTTTACAAAAGACATTGTGAATTATACTGCAGGGCGTGACATCCAACTGTTTAATCAACCATAGCCCAATGCCAAAAAGACGATATTGAATGTTAACCAGTCTCAGATTCATCTGCATGGACTGGATTATTACATCGTCTGCTTCGCCGGCCAACGCCAATCCACTATCACTGATTTATGTTTAACTAGACGATATCAACGGAAGTTTCATTACACGATTTAGATTATTACGTCTACAAAATTCACATATTTTTTGTTCTATGGTTGTATCTTCGTGGATAACTTTAACACTGTTTTTCTTGTACTCAAGTCAAGTGCAATAGAGATCACACTATGCCGGACACTTCATTGCCAATTTGTGAAATGTCCTTTACCCAGATACTTCCACTACGCTCGGGTTAAGGTCTTGTCTATAATGAGCAGAGCAAAACTTGCAACCAATTACATCTAATTTTCAAATTTTGCTTGGGGAAGGTCCCCCCCTCTCCCCCCCACCGGGTTCCACATCTGTGTCGAGCATTCACTACCACGCTCCTTTCGAGACCCAGACAATAGAGGGATCCCACTTCGCATATTCCCGTGCGGCAACGGGCTTTGCACCCCGTTTTGGCCATTTACCAACACGCTCCTTTCAAAACCCAGGGGAAACACTGATGAGTGTACCATTTTCAAAACGACTACATACTTTTCTTTGTTACAAAAGGTGGAGAATTACACAATAAAATGACGTTTATTAGATTGTTTTTCACTTAAACGACTAACGGGCAAGGAGAGTGTGAGTTGACTCCCAGATTTTTTGCATGCACCACTGCCGCTCTTTAGTTCCACATGTCTATTCAAGTTTCATGGCAAGATGACGAGCACAACTATCTTGGCTGTGCAATGTTGAGGTTTGTCGGAGCTCAACACACAGTGGTACCTAGTTGTATGTTGGTGATAGTGTTCATACAGCTAGCTGGCTGGCTACATGTAGAGCTAATGACCGGCGAGGATGCATGCAGAAATTTGGGAGTCAACTTTGTCCGTTGCAGCCATTTAAGTGTAAAAGAATCTAATGAATGTTATTTTCATGCATAATTCACCTTTTGTAACAACTAAAAAAGAAAAGGCTGTCATCGTTTTGAAAACAATACGCATGTGACATGCGCACGCACCATTTCCTAAAATTTTGCGACATCTCTTGGGAGATGATGACAGTTTCGCAGTAGCAAAATCTGTTCTGAAATTTGGTTTGCTGGTACTAAAATACTCAAAACTTGTAACGAAATGAAACCAGTTCCGGTAATTTGTCGTGACAGTTTCGCAGTAGCAAAATCTGTTCTGAAATTTGGTTTGCTGGTCCTAAAATCAGGGCTTGGAATTTTCCGCGGAAACGCGGATTTCCGCTTTTTTCAAATGTGCTTTCCGCTTTTTTTATAATATTTCCGCGTAAAAAATCGGATTTGATATAAAATTTCCGCGGCAAATTCCTTTCTTACCGCGGCGTTGCAGACGACGTTCACCTCGAAAAGCGGAAGTTGCTCTTTATGTTTCGGAGGAACGTAAATTGTCAACATTGCCGGGGCATCTGGGACAGCGTGGTGGGAGATTTTCAATGGCGTCTCGTGTTATTGTTAAGCGCGGCGACAAATATTGCCGCTCTGCAGCCAAAAATGTGTGGGTTGGGAGTGGACGTTGCGCTGAAAGGGCGCAGATGCATGCTACTGATGGTGGTAACGTTTTTTTTTTTTTTAGTCCCGATTTTTGTCGGGGAAAGGTTCACATTTCAAGGCTGGTTATCGGTCATGATTTGGGCCGTAAAAGTTTCAAAGTTTCCGCGTTTTTTGTCATTGGCCATTCCAAGCCCTGTAAAATACTAAAAACTTGTAACGAAATGAAACCAGTTCTGATAATTTGTCGTGACATGTACGCAACTTCGTGGAAGAAGAACAGTTGAGTTGAAGAATCGGGGAACTTCAGCTGGAAGTCAATGATTCAACATTTCTCATAATCCAGTACTGCTACATGTAACTATTACCAACATATCTGGTCTAGTGATCGGATCTCAAATTTTGAGAACTAGGCTATGATTTTGTGTAAAATGTCAAAACCTGAGTCTTACGTACATTTTGGTAAACTTGACTGGTTGTAGAGGTGGTGATGCTCCTACAGGAGCTCCTGGAGGAACTTCATACGCCGGAACCTTTTCTGCAGATGTTGCCTCACACTGATTGAAACGTCTAAGTCACGTTGTTATAAAGACTTATGGTGTATATAGGGACACCTTAGGATGCTGTCGATGTCTTTCATTCCTTCCATATCAAGCATATAGAACACACATGGTTCATTTACTCTGCATTGTTCACAGATGCTGGGGCATAAGTTTGAGAGTTAAAAAGTCAATTTTCAATGAAATTTACTGATTTGAAGAAACATGCTGTTGTGAATGTGTTAGACACCACATTGTGTATTGTCTCTATGTATTGAGTACTGGTTGTTGGGGATGTGATGTCATCAGTATCTATCTTTGGTTGTTGATGATGTTGGATTTATCATACACTCTGGTTTGGTCGTTGCAGGCCTATCACAAGTTAGCAAAGACCCATCATCCTGACAAGAACACGAATCCAGAGTCTGAGGAGAAGGTAATTTGCCTGAGGCATAAGACAGTCTTAAGATTTGTAAAAAATTGTCTTAGCTGATACAGTCAAATTCTTATGTCAGCTCTTCTTTTAGTGTATTAGTGATAGTCCATGAAGTTTTGCGTAAGTTTAAGAAAGTGCCATGCTAGCCCGCGCACGTTGGCTCTTCTTTAACTGTTTAAGGCACAGTATGGTAAAAAATGGGATTGTATTTTGTCAAAATTCTTCCACCAAAACTTATTCCTTGTCAATGAGCAGTCCATAACCTGTTCATGTTGCTCATGTTTGATGCAAATAATCAGCAGTCTTTCCTTGATTGTGACCAGTATTTGTTCATCACTGCACCACATTGGTAAGTCGTAATAATTTCCTTTTCTATATATTTATTATGATTAATAAACAAGTCCTAGTAATGATACGCATGTTTGTCTTTTGCCAGTTTAAAGAGATCACTTTCGCTTATGAAGTGTTGTCAAATCCAGAAAAGAGGGATATGTATGACTCGTATGGTTTAGATGGGTTGAACAATGGCGCTGGTGGTGGTGGTAAGTAATGCTTGAATGTCCTGTCTACTGATTCAATATACAGGGATTGAAAAAATCGAGTTACCGTATTCGCCGTAATAACCGCCCATGCCCCTATAAGCGCCCCCCACGCGTTTTCAGACTTTGCTGAAATAAGCGCCCAGTCCATGAACGTGTACATGCGAACAATGACGTACCTACAGTCCTAAAACTCGGCTACAGTAACATCTTCAATTTATCAAAAAAATTTTGCACGGGTCTTCTAGACCACCAGCGGCACTGCTACGTTTGTTTTTAGCCGTGACTTTACACTTCAAAGTAACGCAGCGCTTCAAAAAGAACGCAACAACGTTGCTACGCTCTCGCGACGACCGTGTCCCACTATGGTCTGACCTTTCAGTAGACACATCGACTGTCTCATGAATAAAAATAACTCGGTGTTAAACGCACGTGGCCAGGAAGCGCGCGCTACATATATGAACCTGTCATCAAAGACATTAGTCGGGAACTATCCATTCATGAAACGGGTAGCATAGCATCGATAAGAAATGAATATTGGCACTAATTTCCGACAACTTCTAATACTATAAAACATATGTTTGCATTATTTTTGAGATGGATTGTTTGATTAACCATAATTGGTGTTTTCAAGCCGAATATCCAATAAAATGACAACTGACAGTGAATGCTTACACACCCTTACACCGAAAAATAACTGTCAGATAGTTACGTACACATCCAGCTACACGGCGACTAATATGGGCCTTACCGAGACAAATGTCGAAAGTTTTTAGCACGTGACTGGCAAGTGCTGAATGAAACACGCTCTGGTTTAGGCCTACTGCTTGTGCAAATTTCTTTAGACACATCTACCTAGTTAGATTGCGTGGCTCTGGCCAAAAGACGGTCTCTGCTTTGGCAAATGAACTCTGGTGACACGCACGCGCTTGCTTACTCGCAGACGAACTTCAAAACAAACGTCACGTGACAACAACTTGTGTGTTCGTCCAGACATTTTTCTCGCCGTGTTGCCGATTATACATGTAGATGGCACGATGTTGCACAGATTTGTACTTAAACCTGCGGTTAATCCAAACTCCACGGGAACTTAAAAAATCTTATAGACGCTACTTATAAAACTTAATGAGGATTTCAGGTAATTTGCTCGAGTCGAAACCATTTTTATTCAAGCATTGAAGTCGCCATATCGAAGACGGCAATTTTGAGGCAGTCAGTCGGCGAGTTTTCGCCCTGGGATTTCAGCACAATTTTCTGTACTAAAATGATCGTAATTTAGCAGCAAAGTTTGATAGCAATGCACCACAGTTTTGTTGATTGTCTTTCATAGATTACATATATGTCACAGAGCGTAAATTTGATGAATCTTAGCTTCCGATTTCACTCGTTTTGGAGACCGGGTTTCAACCGCCTTGGGTTATAATAAGCGCCCCCCCTGAACCGAACTTTTCTAAGCGCCCTGGGCGGTTATTACGGCGAATACGGTAACTGACAAACTAGCTCAATTTTGTGTTATATTCCTTGACAAGTAAAATACAGGGATCAGTAATAATAGAGAATGATATGTGCAATTTCAAGTTATGACCATTATATTGGTATAACAATGACATATAGTTGAGCACATGTGGTAGTCAGAAACAAAATCTTTTCTTTCTAATTACTAGCTGGAGTAAATCGCATTATCTTAATCAGTTCTGTGCACCGAGGACTGTGGGGGTGAACGCTGGTCGTGTTTAAGTAAAATTGTGTTGTTATTGCAAGGTTGCGCTCAAATTTGAACTCTGGAAGTGGTGTAACTTCTTGTTGTTGAATCCTATGTCAGTAATTATCAGTGGTCTCCCCTGTGTTTTCTGCTCTCTGACTTCCCATGGCAGGCCTTGATCTATATTCACAGTTTACACCGTCCTGTGTGTGTGAATTCCAAAGTTATGCATGATTTAAATGCATTTCTTAGAAAAAGCTAAGATTACAACTTATGTTTTTGCTGTGATGTTTTGCCGGTGGGATAAGAAAACTTTGAAGCATTTTTTTTTTTTGAAAACTGCATTATGTGATTGGGTTGGAGTGCTATCTCAGTTTTTGGCTTCTATAATTAAATGTGTGTATTTATTTTGCAGGATTTCCTGATGACTTGTTTGGCGGACTGTTTGGTGGCATCTTTGGGGGTCGCATGGGTGGGGGTTTTGGAGGCATGGGTGGTCGACAGAGGAGGAAAAGAGGAGAAGATACCTTTCATCCTCTGAAGTAAGTGTGTTAATGCAGCGGCCAAACTGGACAGCACTGACAGTTTTGTTGATGTCACTCACATGCGTCGACTTACTGTTCTGCGCAATACAGCGATTCCTTGAGCATACCCGCATTATGCATGGATTTGTTGCGATGAGCGCGGGTGTAGACAGTTGTATACTCGCCAAGTTTTGGAATACCGGAGCTGCCTTGAGGATGGGATGATAGCTGAGTGGTATTCTAACCACACTTTTTGTTTGGTTGTGGGCTTTTCTTTTGTTACTGTGTGCATTTCTGTGCACCTCTTTAATTAATGACTGTTACTTTCAATTTTGCAAATGTGCTTTGAGGTTTCCTGCTTTTTATTGGAGAATTGTGCCAGTTATTTTATCTTTTCTGCTTACATGTACTTATAATTCTTATTGTGACAAAATGTTGTTTCATGCCGATCAAGTCGAGGTACCGTAATCGCCCTAATAAGCGCCCATGCCCCTATAAGCGCCCCCCACGCATTTTCAGACTTTGCTAAAATAAGCGCCCAGTCCATGAACACCATGTACATGCGAAAATGCCTTACCTACAGTTCGAAAATTCTACAGTAACGTCTTCAATTAATCAATAAGATCCGACAATCCTGAAAAAATCATTGTGCACGGAATTTGTAGACCACGAGCCTCGCCGCTGTGTCGGTATTTAGCCGTGACTATACATTTCCAACTTCCGTGCTTCAAAAAGAACGCAAGCGCGAATCAAAGACTAACTTGACCTTTGTTCAGTTCAAAGCACGTGGCCAGGAAGCGCGCGCTACATTCAAGTACCTGTCATCAATGATTATTCTTTGGGAACTATCTATTCATGAAACGGTTAGCATAGCATCGGCAAGAAATAAATAATGGCACTTATTTCCGAAAGTTTCTAATACCGTAATGTAGAATATAAATAAGTAAATAAAACAACAAGAATGGATCAATTGAAATTTTCGGATATAATAATGTCCTTCGTCAGAAACAGAAATAAAGTTGTTTTATTTACCTATTTATATCAAGGCTTGGAATTTTCCGCAGAAACGCGGATTTCCGCTTTTTTCTTTTATTCCCTCCGCGTATTTTCGTTATACTTCCGCAGAAAAAATCGGATTTGCCATAACATTATAAACTGCTTGAAAAGCGGAAACTGTTCTCTATGTTTCGGAGGAACGAAAATTGTAATTGTGGATCACAGGCGCTCGAATTTCGCGATGACTCGTAACCATATTCAAGAAACATGCTTTCTTAGTAGTGAGTGACGTCAGAGGCAATCGAAGAACAGATAAATTCAAGCGCCTGTGTCTCAGGGATAGCGTGGCTCATCAATGGCGTCTGCATTTGGTATAAAATCGCGGCGACAAATAGTGCGATTCTGCGGTCAAAAATGCGTGGAGCATGGAGTAGACAGAATATTTCGTGGAAAAGAGGATAAAAAAAAACGGTCAATGTCTTCACAAACAACATAAGTCAAGGTTTGTGTTCTGTAAACTTTGAGAGAGGAACAATTACGGAGTGCGTGGGCGAGTCGCCTCGGACTGAGTTGGAGTCTTAGGACCGACTGAAAACGATGAAACACTAGAAATAACGCTTCCTGAAAGGAAATTCAACCGTAACCGGTTATTCGTTGGATTGGAATCGTATGATGTGAGTGATGTATGAAATTCTTTTGTTTGATCCCACATGCACGCCCATTGCCGTTGGCTGCTAAGCCCCTAAGCCTAAGCCTAGGCCTGACCGCTTGAGTGCGATTTTCTATGTGCCGCCGAAACGGGATACAAAGTGCTATTTTCGTTACTGCAAATGCGTTTAAATTGCCTTTTATGTATTTCAATTTATTTTGACATTTTTCGTGTTCTATTTTGTGACTCGTGTTTTGCAGTTTTAGAGAAGTGATCACGTGACAGATTCTGAATGATCTGATTGGTCTAAGCCATTGTTTACAAATTCTGCCAGACTATTTTCAATGTCCTCGCTGATAGATATTTCTTATGTCACATAGTTTCTTCTCCACCAGCGTGGCTTATGAACAATTAACTCCTGTAATTACTGTTTGGCCAACTTAGGATTGTGAATGATACATTCTATAAACTATGTTGTTTTTTACTTTCATTTTTCTATACTAACAGTTGGAGTATGAGCCACAGGTTTTCGTCTTGAATTTTTTTCATTTGCATTGAAATTAATAAAGTTTGTGTTGGAATTAAACGTGTATGTATTTCAGGCTTTCTAGATAATCTATGGATTGATTTTCATTTTTTGTGTAATTTTGTATCGTAATTATAAGAACTGAAAATAATTTTATTGGTCCCCCTCAGTGCAACAAATCAAGAATAAGCTCCTGCCACTAAGACTGCAAATTTTTCATCATTATCGTTATTTTAATTTTAAAAAATATTTTTTGTTGCATCTAATTGCCTTCATTGTTGTTGCTGAAATAGATGTCAGGTACTGCTTAAGATGAGTGCGTTTTGCCAACACGACACAGTAACTTTCGATCTGTTGAGGTATGGTTTAGATTGAAACGTGTATTTAGGGCCGTAAAATTTTCCTCTTTTTTTGTCATGGGTCATTCCAAGCCCTGTTATATTCTACATTTCGTGAAACAATAGTATCCTTGGGAGGATCTGGATCGCCTTATTTAGTTTCAGATTTATTTTCTACGTTTAATGCTGTAAAAAACGTTTGCATTGTTTTTAAGGGGGAATTATTAAATTAGTTGTAATTGTGTTTTTAAAGTCAAAATGACTCACTGTAGTGAACACTTCCGCACCCTTACACCTCCCGGATCTCCCGAAAAATAACTGTTCGACTGTCACGCATCCAGTCACCCGGCGACTCAATGACATCGGCCTTACCGAGAAAATTCTCGAATGTTTTTTAGCAGATGAGATCAACAAGTGTTAAATAAAATAACTTTCTACCTTTACTGCTTGTGTTTATTTCCTTAGTTACAATGAACGCCTAGATCGTTACATCGCGTTTACTCTAGCAAATGAACTCTGATGACAGGCACGCGTTCGATCACTCACACAATACGCAGACAAACTTAAAAAACAAACATCACGGGACAACAACATGTGTGCGTTCAGATATTTTTCTTTTGTTGCGGCGTACGCTCTAGCACAGATTTGGACTTAATATGCTTTAATCTCGACTCCACGGGAACTTAAAAATGATACGGACGCTATTTGGAAAACTTTTATTTGGAGGACTTCAGGTAATTTGATGAATCGAAACTATTTTTACTCAAGTATTCAAGTTGACCGATCGGTGATCGCAAAGCAACGATGCATCAGTTGGCGAGATTTCGTCCTGGGATTTCAGTACAATTTCCTGAAAAATGATCGTAATTTAACAACGATAACAACATACCACAATTTTGTAGAAACTCTGTCATAGGTTATAGATGAGTCACAGGGCGTAAATTTGATGAATTCTAGCTTACGATTTCACCTGTTTCAGAGACCGGGCTTCGACCACTTTTGGGCTATAATAAGCGTCCCCTTTCCTGAAGTGAATTTTTCTAAGCGCCCTGGGCACTTATTAGGGCGAATACAGTAATCTATGTCAAAGAAAACTGACATACAAAATTGTTATCATTTCAAGTAACCATTTGTCTCCTGTGTATTTTCACTTGTGCTTTGATGTGTCTACCATCATCTCTTTCAGAGTATCTCTAGAAGATCTTTATAATGGGAAAACGTCAAAGCTGCAGTTGAGCAAAACAGTAATTTGCAAAAAGTGTAATGGGTATGTTGACATGTCTCTCCTTTCATTGATTGGTAACCAGAGGTCACTGTCAACAAGGTGGTGACTTCTGAGAGGTCGACCCTCGACCCTGCTTAGGGGATCTATTTTGAGTCCTCAGTGGTGGTGGTATTAAAACTGCCTAGTAGATGTATCTAGATAAAGTTTATGTTGTATTGTGCGTCATCGTTAGAAATGTAGGAATATTTTAAATATATCCTTTGCTAATTTAAACATAACCTTTGCTAGGATTAAAGTTTCTTGGGCAACAGTAACAGAGGTTTAGCATTTTGGGAGCCAATTTGGTGCGTGTTATTCAGTGCGGAAAAGTGGCTTTCTAAATGTGGGACCTCTGTCGGTAACTATTAACCTTTCTTGTAATTTTCTGTTCAGCTTTGTAATGTTTAACCATTGTCTTAAATATTGTATAATTTTTAGTTCATCTACAGTACACTCCAAAAGTAACTGGACAAAATACCATCTCACCTAGCAGTGTACTCTGGTGATGAATTATGCTTGTGCTCAGCCCTCATGACGAGGAATTGCCGATCATTTTGTCTGGTTATTTTTGGATAGTAGTGCATTGTAAAAGTCGAGGCTGACCGCATGCTCTTTGAATGATGACAATATTGTCACTAAAAGTGATGGTAACTGTAAGCATCCCAATATCCACTGAACAAGAGAATGTTGCATGATGTTTCCAGAGAGGGTGGTAAGCCAGGCGCCATGAACCAGTGCCATGGATGTAATGGAAGTGGTGTCAAGGTTACACTACGACAACTGGGGCCTGGCATGCTGCAACAGATGCAGTCTGTATGTCCCATATGTCACGGCGCAGGTGAGTCACATTGTGTTTTCTTATAACTACGTCATATTACGACAGTTACGATCAGGCATGCTATAACCGATGCAGTGTGTCAGGGTGAGAGTGCGCCGTGTATGTATCGCTGTATGAATTTGAAGGTTATCAGTGCCCAATGTTTACACAGCCGTGACTTCATGGCACTGCTTACCCGAACCCAGTGATGCTCTGTATACAACTCTAACTGGAGTCAGCTGAAATGTGACAGGACTTATTATTTTGTTTCAAGAATAACTTTACGGGGAGTTCATGCAAGCACATATCCTGCGAGACGTGGACAATCAAACGTCCACCCTTGCTCTTTGCACAACTTTGACTCCACATGGAAAACATAGTCCACCATGATAGTTATCATTGTTGCTGGAGATGTGTTAACACTAACTTGTCCCAACAAAGGATGTGTAAACAGATATTCTGATTATGCATAACCACTGCTGTGTCGTATGCAACGACCCTAATATTTGTGAATTTCTTGAAATTTTTAACATGACCAGTACACCAGATGTTGCACGTACTTCATAGAATACTTCTGTGGCTAATTTTTTGCTACAAAGTTTGTGCTAAAAATAAGGAGACAAAAATGACATGTGATGGCTATACGCAAGCGCAATACTTCATTGACTGAATGACTGGTCACAATGGGAAAATGATATTTTGAAACTGAGATGTTACTGATTATGTCTTTAATAACCGTGCTGTTGAATATTTGGATTGCCATTGGGGAAACTCCATAATAGTGTTACCAGTGTGTCACTGATAAGTCACTGTCTATTTACAATGCAGTATGTCACTGATAGATCACTGTCTATTTACAATGCAGGTGAAATAATTAACGAGAAGGACAGGTGTAAGGAATGTAAGGGGAAGAAGATCACTAACGAGACCAAAGTGCTGGAGGTGCACATAGACAAAGGGATGAAGGAGAACCAGAAGATTCCATTCAGAGGCGAGGGGGATCAGACAGTGAGTGTGGGGTGACTTGGGGGGGGCATATGGCAAGGGGATGAAAGAGAGCTGGAAGATTCCATTCAGAAGTGAGGGATCATCAATATGTGATATGGGAGTGCTAGCAGCGAGTGTAGTTGTGCGCTTCGAGTTGTCGACTAGCTGCCATCTGTCCACTGACCTTTTCTCCTTTTGAGATTAATAGACATTTGAGTATAGTGCAGTGGTCAACGTTCCATTGGTTTGTGTGCAAATATACACGTATTTATTGGTTGATTAAGAAATTTTAGAGAAAGTTACTCTAATGACACATGATCTGTCTTCAAGGCCATATTGCTTTTTATGCGCTCACATATTTATATGTGTACGCATTATGCAGTCATCTCCGTCCGTCCGGGCGGGCGGCGTCCGTTTGTCCGGCGTCCGCTGGGCTATATCCAAAACCCTTTGACATACGTTCATGAAATTTGGCACATATGTTCCATTCATGAATAGGACGGCATGAGCAAACTTTCGGACGGATCCGAGTACCGGTGTGCCCCCTAGTGGCAATTTTAGTTTTTTACGCTTACCTTTGTATCTTCAAAAGTCTTGAACGGAT
>NMRA01000197.1:250570-261929 GCA_002633005.1 Phoronis australis | reverse complement strand
TATGTTCTCAGTGTGAAGACCACCTTTGATTATGGTGACTGACTACTGTTTCGCCTCCTAGTGGTAGTTTTGTTTTGCGCCCATAGTTGTATCTCCTAAACCCACTACAAGATCTTTACTAAATTTAGTAAGTGCATTTACACGAAGATAACAACAGACGACAACTTTCAGGCGGATCCAACGGACACTGTGCCCAGTGGTGGCAATTTCATTTTATTCTGTTTTCCTTTGTTTCTCTGAAGTTCCTTGACAGATTTTTATGAAACATGGCATGTTCCTCTTTTTGGATGGATTGTATGTTTTTGTGCCATCTAGTGACCATTTTTATGATACAAATAAATAACCCTAAAAGCACACCATTTGCAATGCATTCGTGAGCGCATTTCAACACTCCGCGTTGCTCTTGTTCAATATTGTACAAACAAGATCTGTGACATCATAATTACTCCAGAGTGCACTGGAACGTTATGCTCATCACAAATCGCACAAGATTTAAAGGTTTACTCAAAGTGTGCAAGTTTATGTTTTGTATATTATTAGCTGACTTTGGAGTAAAGTTTGGTGGTGACATGCCTTGGTGTTATTGGGAAGTATAATGATGATGTGTCTGCCACTATTATGACATGATGTATCTGCCACTATTATGACACGATGTAGACCCAAAGTTACAAATAGAAATGCACTGTCACTAAGCAATTTCAAAAACTTTTCAAATGTTGGATTTTTTGTGATTCAGGCAACCACGGGGGCAGTTTAGTGCGTGAATTTTTTTTTTAAAATGTGTTTGGATTAATCTGTACTCAGACAACAGTTGCACCCATGTATGCTCCCAGGGAGTTGAGAAGGATTAAGTTTGACCGGGTTCATAGGAAAGTGTGCTACATGAATATGGCCTAATTATTGTTTTTTATGTTGGCATTTTAATTTTATTTGACTAGTTCCAAAATGTCCAACTGACCGTACACCAAACAAGCGAATAATTCTGGTGACACCAGTTTATCGTAATATTTCTTTGCAGCCCGGAGTTGAGGCCGGTGATGTAGTGATTGTTCTGCAGCAGAAGGAACACAACCTGTTTACACGCAAGGGAGATGACTTGTACTGTACACACAAGATTGGCCTAGCCGAGGCTCTCTGTGGCTTCCAGTTCATCCTGACTCACCTGGACAAAAGGCAACTCGTAATCAAGCATCCCGCTGGGCAGGTGATAGAGCCAGGTAGGTCTACCTGGGCTACCATCTCTGTATGGTCTAACACTTGTTGTGGCAAGCAGTAGAGCCTGGGTTGTTTACAGGAAGTACAGTTACTATCTGTTTGAACTGCCCACTCAGCAAGCGGTAAATCTAGCTTTGTTTACTGGGACTAACATCCATGTTTTGTTTGAACACCTCAACTAGCAATGCTTCAAGCCAAGTTTGTCTATAGTTGTTACAGGATCTCAATGACCAAACACTTCATTAGACAGTTGGTTATGTCTACCCTAGTTACATACACTAGCATCACGTCACGTGTCAGTGTTGACCGATAATTTTGGTATCTGACGCCAACCATAGTGGTTCTGTCCGTAATGTGAAGTTTTTGCATGACCCAGCTCTGTCGCCTCTTGTGTAGATGCGTCGTAAATGCATTTTGGGGTCGCTGAAATGTAGTTGTCCAAGCGTTTCCAGTTGAGCTCATTATTGCAACAAAATAGAGGCCAAGCTGGTACGCTGATATCAGTGTATTAATAGAGGCCAAGCTGGTACGCTGATATCAGTGTATTAATAGAGGCCAAGCTGGTATGCTGATATCAGTGTATTAATAGAGGCCAAGCTAGTACGCTGATATCAGTGTATTAATAGAGGCCAAGCTGGTACGCTGATATCAGTGTATTAATAGAGGCCAAGCTAGTACGCTGATATCAGTGTATTAAGATCATGATCTCATTAAATGTTGAATCGAGCATTAACCTCGTAACACTTTGAATCTGTTTCCATGTTCATGCTGCATGGCGTGTTTTTATTTGTTTCAGGTGGTAAGAGGACAGTCATAGGAGAGGGTATGCCTCATTACAAGAACCCGTTTGAACGGGGAAATTTGCACATTCAGTTTGAAATTGTATTCCCAGAACAACAGTTTTCTGATGAGAGCCGGTTAAAGGTATGTCACTTGATTCATTTCGTCTTGCGTTTTCTTTTTCTAGATAATGGCAGGCTGATAGGTTGTACTGTATTTGGGTAACCCTTGAGTCGTCATATCTCTGTAATGTCTGACCAGAGTCTACTGAAACATTAAGATACTGTGCATTAGTCTACAAAATAATTCTTACCGCCTTTCTGAGTGAAGAGTTAAAAGACGTTTAGTTATTGAAACTAGCTTTCATTTTGACTTAATTTTAGTAAAAAAGATACCTCATGTGACTCAATAAATGGACGAGTTATATGGTCTTCAATTAAATTCTACTTTCAAAAATTTTATACTTTCTCTGGGTTTTAAGTGTACCATAAAGGTATTTTTTAAATTTGCTCATCAAAACCAATACAAAACCAAATATTGTCGCCCTGGTTAAAATCAAAAATCGAATAAGCCTTTTCACAAAACTAGTCCCATAATATTCCTTACCATGGTAGATTGCCATTTCTGTTACCAACTCGAGTCAACTGCTATGCGTACTTACGCCATATTCAAATTTACATTATTTTAATGTTGGCCCAACCCAATAAACTCTCAAGCATTTTCTTGAGTTGCTGGTGGTTTCAATGTTGTTGCTGGTAACTGCAGTAAGCATTGTTATGTGACCAATTTATGAATTCAAAGTAAAATGCCTATTAACTGGATTATAAACGTTTATCTAGTCAGTCTGTAGGAAATGCAGCTTTAGTCATTGTTAACAATGCGTTGTGCAGGAGTCACTGTAAAGAACAGAATTATGAGCATTTGTTGAATAGATAAATCACTTTACTGAAAAGCATTGCAAGTCTGGTGAGTCAGAAGTTTCCGCACTCTCTCTAAGAGCCTTGTTTACTAACTGGATTTCCTGTGTCAGGTTGATCTGGTTCTAAAATTAGGTCGTACTCCGCTGGGACCTGTAAGCCTTGATCCCTGTTCAAATTGGGGCACCTCGTTTATTGTTTGCGGTCTCCTGTTTCAGCAATTAGAGACACTGTTACCAAAGAGACCCCCATTCACTATGCCCACTGGAGACCACGTGGACGAAGTACGCATGACGGAGCTGACGGCCACCAGCGGGGAGTACGGCCGACGTGAGGCCTATCATGAAGACGACGATGATGACGACGAACGTGGTGCTGGACCACACATGCAGTGTGCGCACCAGTAACACTGCTTGCTCACGTTGGTGACATCTCTCAACCATTTCACAGATTTGCCCTCTAGCACACCGTTACACAATTTTAAATTTGAGGAATTTTGTTTTGTGTCCTGGTAAATAATCACACAACCAGAATTACTGGTTGATGGGATATTTGGCATTCTGGTGACTCGAAGTTTTATTTGCTTTGTTAGCTTTTTTGTCTCAATTAACCACAATCCATTGCACGTACAATGTCCCCTTTATAATTTAACCATCAGTTTAGCTAATGAAGAATTTAAAACTATGCAGAGGATGGTTTACCTCTTGTATAAGTCAATGGTAAGGAATTATTTGACCAGAGCAGGGATATTCCTGACCAGGTTTGAAGCTGTGCCCTTTAGCCACACCTGATGATAAAAAGTGTGCCTTTTTCAAAAAGTTTTACCCAGCAGACTTAGTTTTATTAAAGTGGTAAAATATGAAACAGAAACTCCAATGGCAACCAAAACAATTACTTGGTATGTTCATTTAAAAATTCCATACAAAACGGCAATCTGACAAAGACTTCAAACTGACTGCGCAGCTTTGGCGAAATAAGAACACACGGCTGTAAGTTGACTAGAATCTTGCATTTTGGAAGTGTTGCGTTTAAGAGATGCACCTGGGTGTTGTGCTGCTGCAATGTACTTGTGCCTTTTTATTTTTTATGTGCTGATGGCACAAAGCCGTGGTCCAGGAATATCCCTGTCAGAGATCCTTGTATAAGTCGATGGTAGGGGATTATTTGACCAGAGATTCATGTTTAAGTGGATGGTAGGAGAATATTTGACCCCAGAGACCCATGTGTAAGTTGATTGTAGAGGATAATTTGACCAGAGATCCATGTGCAAGTGGATGGTATTGGGATTTTTTGACCAGAGATCCATATTTAAGTCGATACTAGCGGATTATTTGATCAGAGATCTGTAGTGTAGAGAGCAGTGTTATAGCATTGCTTGAAATGAGGGTTCATGTGTAGTGTACACTCTTTCTCAATACTTCAAGCAGTGATACTGTGCTCCAGTTACAACTCTGTGATGTGCACATGGTGTGTACTCATCCACATGGTGTGTACTCATCCACATGGAGACAAAGCCGAATATAGCATAATTGATTCTGGTCTGTTTTTGTAAAATCGATGTGGTAATATTGTCCATATTTTCAAAAAGAAAGAACTGCCTGATGCAAGCTGAAATGGGTCGTGATCCACATGACTCAGGCACAGACCAGATACAATCATGACATTTCTTTTGGTCTAACAGGTTGTTGAATAAGCTAATTATTCATAACTAGGGTCTTTTGTCAATGCATGTTCACAACAAAGGCTGGAGAGGTGAAAATTTGCAATTGTATAATGCTTGTGTTCCATAATTGTGATGAAACATTTGGTTGAACACGATTGTGGACTTATGTGTAAATAATAGGATCTGCTATAAAGTATTTTCAGCAAGAACTGTCCAATACAATACAATACAATAACAATACAATAACAATACAATACAGTCTTGAATAACTCGAGGTTGCTGGTGTCTTGTGGTTCCATCATACAACTGCTTTGTAACCTATATACACTTCAAACCCTTATAAACCTATATACATTTCAAACCCTTATAAACCTAAGTCCTGTCAAATCGACAACTTTTATGTACTCCACTTAATGTTACAAAATGGATCTCGAGTTGTTTCTGAGCCTGTAAAACACAGGTTGTTGGATATTGCTCGAAACCATGCTCAGTGTTTTAAATGACCGGCCATGACCTGACAACTTGTACATAGAGCCTGGTCTTTGCTAAAAAGTGTCAGTTTTTCCAAACTGAAAATCACCTCTAATTTAACTAAAGGAACAATTTGAGACGAATGTTCACACTAAGTAGTCTGATTCAACATTTTTGTGATGGAAGGTGGATTTATAGCCATTGGGCGGTGGAACAATGCCTGAATAGGATGGACAAGAGGACAAGTACTGTTTCGTCCAATAGTCTTATCTATATCATTCATGGGCAACCTTGTGAAGTAATGTTTTTGTTAAATGTCGTTTAATTAACAATGTGTTGACATGTATTTATGATGACTCTTCATGTATAGTGTCTATAAATACTTTGTACATATTTGGTGTTATTGTACTAAAGACATACCCTCTTGCACACTTCTTCAGACTATAGTGCAAGATTAGCTGAGGAAGTCCTACATTACATTGTAACATACAACAGCTGTATAAACATGCTTTTTCATTTTCTTGGACAATTGTTTGCAATTTTTTTTGTATAACTTGAAGCTTTGTCTCCGCTCATGCTTTGCATGCATTTACCATGCCCCTACGTCCATTTACCATGCTCCTTTGTCCAAAATGGATAACAGACTTAATTGGTTACAATACCAGCCAAAGGTATTCAGACAAAATGACATGTCGTGATGGCTGGTCGGAAGCCAAATTAATCGTCAGAGTAGTCATGTGACATTACTGAGAATGAAGGGGAATTGCCAGGAAAGTTATTAAGGTGACTAATCCGTTTTGTAATTAGAATTTAACACCCTTATTGTTATTCCAACAGAATTAACTGTCATGATGTGAAAACGGTGTTTTGTCCGATTGATTTTGTCTTGCACTGTATCTGCCTTGTTCTAGTGATGTGCTTTCTAATCCAGCTTGTATATCCTAGGCTTGCACTTCAGTGTAGTACATAGTGTACCTATTTAGACCTTGTACAGTAGTTTTCAAAATAGAATTATGTCAGATTGTCAAACTTGGGACTAACTTCTCAACAGAATTATTTGGCAATGTAGTCAAATATGTGTCACAAGATGGCATTTGCCTCGAATTTTAATGCCGGTTATTGCAGCTTGCCATTAAGATGTTTATTTGCGACCTGGGCTTGTAAGGCAAGTCTCTGATTTCTACAAAGGTTTTGTGAAGAACTTACCGGAATTGAATTGTGTTCTAGTCAAAAAGAAGTGTGTGTTTAGTTGTGGTTTTGTGCGTGGAAACTTTGTCGAATTTTGATGCTGAACAATTTATTTTGAAAACTTCTGTATGCGAGCTTACCTGTCTGTATAAAAAGGTTTGTCAGAACAGTGTATGTTGCTTAATGATAATTAATGATTTCATCTTATTTAGAACTTGTATATGAGAAGTTTTAAATTTGCTGAAAAGAGCATGTTTGAAAGGCAAAGATTGATGGTGTTTGTTACGGCGTGTTATTTCTTGTTACAAAGTATCGACCATCTGAAGTGTTTTGCTTGATTTGTTTTTGCAATTTGTGTTCCCTGAAATGTACTAGAGTAGACAGAAAAGAAAAGTTTTTTCATTGGGAGATTTTGAAAAAGCCGATTACTGTAAATGAATCAGATTTAATACATAATACTTATTCTTGTTGTGATGTCTGTATAATATAATAAAATACTTCCATTGGCAAGAAATTACTAGGAATTCATTAGGGTAATCAAATAGAAGCAGAACAATATTCCACAGTTTGACAAACAATAGTTTATTGCAGGGTATTGCAAATTACTGGGTTCAATTCTGCCATTGCTCACAGTGAGGCTCTGGCAAGGTCTTGTGATCTGATGGTATGCGCCTCGAGAATCTTGTCACAAAAAAGTTTTGCCATGTTGACAAAAACCTCAGCAACCATGTCAATAATTGATATTGCATAAGAGATTCCTTCTTATAACTATGGCTACAGCTGAATGCTTTCCTGACATTGCAAACATTGTTTGTGAAACAATACAATTGGGTGCCAACCTTTGTAAAGGTGAAATTAGGCCTAGTCATGTCCAGGCCAGTGTCATTTTACTGGAGATGTATTTTTCTTTAATTTTGATCACTTTCTACACGGCTTGGAATTTTCCTCTTATAAGAGGATTTCCTCTTTTGGTTTCAATTTCCTCTAACTTGATTTCCAGTTTCCTAGCATTTATTTGTAGAAGGATGCACTACCTGAAAAATTTTCCTCAGTCTTTTTTGTCATGGGTTATTCCAGGACCTATTTCTAACCAGTGGGAAAGGTTTTCTACCATGAGCACTTAGAAAGTAGACAAAAGATCACTTGAAACTGTTCGTGCTATAACTGTTTATGCGAACCATCTCAAACATACTTGAATATTGAAAGTTGACTCCCGACACTTCAAAACTTAATTTATTTTGACAAAATGTGAAGTCATTAAGTTAGACATTGTACTTGACTGTGTACTAACCTGGTCATTCGCACCAGTTCCAAGACCAGGATCTGTTAAATAGCAATCTTCTTTAAAGTTGTTACGAACACAAAATCAAAATAATTTAAAAAACAATAAAAGCGAAATTAGGAAAAGGAGAAATGGAATGGACAATACAGCATGTCGAGTAATGTGTGGGTGCGTCCGTGCGTGTGTGTAGGGAACAGTAGGATACTCCTGTTTAAAATGGACAGATGCATTTTTTTGATATAATATAGGTCAAAATTTTGAGAAATGGCAAATGCTCTAAAATACTTGCATCACTGTTAGCACCAGAATTGTGGCAATTTAAAAAATTAATTATGACTGAAAAACATTCTCTGGGGTTATGCTGGTAGTGGAGGTTGGTTCTGCATATTAATTAGAACTCGTGCCAGACTAAAATGAGTACTTCCTTTTCTTTTCTTATAGTAAGTGTTCCTCTCTGCTAACTTTCCTGAACAAACTGTATGATCTTGTCTTCCATAGCTTTCAACCTCTTTTTTCAGCCATGTTTACAACTGTTCAAAATTCCCTTTTCACAAAAGTCATACAGATTAGGCGACATGACAAAGGTCTTTAACCAGATCTAGATAGAATTGTGTAAGAATAGGAAGGCTGACCTATTTATGATGGCACTGTCAGTGGTGGATTTACTTTGAGTAACTAGTACTCTAATCTTGAAATGAATACCAGATGAGGGAAAACTGGTATTCTGCAACTACTTCACGTGCCGGACGGTTCACTTGAACCAAAAACAATCTGTTGCTTAAAATTTTGGATGCTTACCGTTCACAATCGGTAAAAAGATGGATTTTATGGTACTGGGTGCATGCTCAAAGAGCGCCACCTGCTGCACTCCAAGTCTGTGCATTTCTAAAAACTGTAAATTTTAACTATAAGTAAATTTAAAGCATTTATTTCCTGAAAGTACAAATACAGTAGAATTTGATTTTTAACAAGGTATCAATAACATGGTCAAATTTTATTTGATATAAATTATCAATCAAAAACTACATTACAGTTTTTCAAAATATTCTGTTTTTGTTTTATGCAACTTCACCCCCTCGTACAAAAATGGAAATTTTCGAAAACATTGTCTTAAGTGTTCTTAAGAACAGTGAATAAAGCATAGTATCAGGAAGTTTCGTAGGAATCCTATGGGTCAGAATCTGCGATAAGATGTTCCAAACTAAGCCAAATTTGGTTATTTTTATAGAGTCTTAAATAACTTTAAAATGCAGAATTGTCACAAATGTAAGCAATGATTAGCTGTTCATGCTCTACTAAAAAATTCCAAACTTCCGAATAACCAAGTTTGTGCCTTAGTCAAATGTTACTGTGATATGTATGTCATATTTTGAAATGAATCTTGTCTTTACATTGCTATTCGAACCAGTCAAGAATGTTGCAAGACAATGTACAGGAGTCCACAATTTTGTCTTTACAGATGAAAAACAAGAGGCATTGACAAAAGCAATATATGGCATACAATAAAAGTCATGTATTTGACACCAGTGTCAACATAAGCTTGTAAGTTAAGTAAGATTCAGTCAAGCATATTAGTTTGCATGATTTCCATTTTAGCAGATTTACGTATTCTAAATACGAGGCTAAATACTTGAAGCGCTCACTTTACTCTGCATTTCCTGCCAGGAGTCTGACCCCCAGCCATAAGTCAGTTAAGTTTCTTTGGTGGCTGACCTGGTTCTTCTGCCATTACAGCCTCGACCTCCTCTACGGACCTGGGGACACAGGTCAACACTTCACAGCCATCTGTTGTCACTGCAACATTTTCTTCGATCCGAACCTGCCGAAGGCAGATGGCCTAAATTGATTATTACAGTAACACATACAACTTCAGTTTCATTCCTACTGTAAGATACGACTTGGTGTGAGTGTGATAAGAAAGAACAAAGCATAGCGTATGAAGCGTGATACTGACGTGTCAAACTTAGGATTTTGCAATCTGACGATTAAAGGGATAATTTTGGAATTAACGACCAAATACGTATTTTGGGGGATTATTGTCAGGGTTGATAGACTTCTTGAAGTTATTAGCTTTGACCGGAGATGTAAAACAATAAAATCGGATGTCTTTTTCATTTTATTCCAAATCGTCAATTATCGCTGTTGACTTTCAGACATTTGCAAAAAAATCAGCTCTCAAAAGTAAAAACTTTGTCTGTTTCTCTTTCACAAAATGTTGACATCTCCACATTTAACAGCTGCATTTTCAGGCTAAAATGTCCTTAAGAAAATCTCCAACATGACTTTGTAGCAATAAAAGTAAAAAACAACAACAAAATTTGCAAGGTCCTTGTGAAAAAGTAAATCTTTGTTGCCATGAAAAATCGAGATGTACCAAAAAAAAAAAAACAATCACGTGATTACGAACATCTGGGCACTATTTTTGTGGGCACTATTTTTGGGCACTATTTTTTTGGGAGTAACAAGATTTTGTAATGACAAAGGATTTTAAAAAATTCAGTTAATGGGCCTTTAAAAATAATTTAAGAAACTCGATCTTTGGAAATGAAGGTCACTTAGCAATACTTTCTTAATGTACCAGAGATTTATTTGTTTAATAAGATTAAAACTTGGTAAAGATGAAGTTGTATCCGACATTCCCAGACTGGGTCAACAAGCCATGGACTAAGATTAAGTCCATTGGTCAAGAGTGTACAACAAACAACGAAACAAATTAGAGATGAATCATACCCCACCAAATCCTCGGAACTGCTGAAGTCTTTCTTGCACTATAAATCGAGCCTGTTCAGGGTTTTGTAGAGCATTATCGAGCAACTGGAACAAGAGCAACGCAGAGCGTTGAAATGCGCCCACAATTGCACAGTATACGGTATCCTTCTAGGGTTGTTTATTGGTACCATAAAGTGGCCAGTAGAGGTCATATATGTAGTATGTTGTAATTTGCAAAATGAAAAGGCATGGTCATTGTCTCCTCAAAAGGCTAGAGCCAAAATGTGAGTGATCTTCATAATACAAGCACATCCTACATCAGTTGCTTAAAGCACCACAGAAACATAGAATTAAAAACAAATTTACCAACACACGAGATTAGCACAGCATTAGAATGCCAGAAACAAATTTCTACTTGGAACTTTTCCTTCATAGTCCCGAAGTAACACAAAGTATACACCAGTAAATAATGCGGTAGTAGACAGACATATATGGAAAGCAATGTGTTAAAATTAGCATAGAATATACCTACTACCTTAAGTACTTACTAAGTACTAGAAAAGGACAGGTAGACATGAAAAAAACAAAATGACAAAAAACATTTGGTGTAAACTCGTATTGCTGAACCCTTGATTAACAGTATAAGCTGAAAGGGAAATTCACTGCTTAGCTGTGAGAACAAATTAGCTTGAATACAAGTGCACCTTTCAAGCTATCTGGTAATTCCACGATTCAAAATCACAAGAGCATGATACAAAACACTTGAAAAATAATAGAAACAGACATGTCTGAGCATACATACCTCGATTCTACCTGAAAATGGACGGATAGCATCATCTCACCAACAGATACCTTAATTCCGAATTTTACTAAAATCTTTTGAAGACCTATGAAAATACAGAGGTCAATGTAAAATGCTAAAATTGCCACTAGAGGCATACCGGTAGTCAGAATCATCCTAAAGTCGTCATCGTCCGTTGTCAACATCACATAAATACACTTGCTAAATTTAGTAAAGATCCTGCAAACGGTTTGGGAGATACAGCCATGGGCGCAAAAAAAAACTGCCACTAGGAGGCGCCACAGTAATCAAAGTCATGGGAAATTCAGCGTCAACCGTCCTCTTCATAGTAA
>NMRA01000197.1:176071-250042 GCA_002633005.1 Phoronis australis | reverse complement strand
GAAAACGGCAGGATAGCGTCATCTCACTACTAGGTGCCTACATACCAAATTTCATGAAAATCCGTTCAGGACTTTTGAAGATACAAAGGTAAGCGTAAAAAACTAAAATTGCCACTAGGGGGCACACCGGTAGTCGGATCCGTCCGAAAGTTCGCACATGCCGTCCCATTCATGAATGGAACATATGTGCCAAATTTCATGAACATATGTCAAAGGGTTTTGGAGATAGAGCAGCGGACGCCAGACGCCGGACGGACGCCGCCCGTACGGACGGACGGATGGACGGAGATGACGGCATAATGCGTCCACATATAAATATGTGGGTGCATAAAAATGAAAAACTTGGCATTGCCACAGTACGAACAATTTACAAGGTTAAAAGATTTGTCATGTGATCACCTATGCAGCACCATGTAAACACTTCTCGACTTAGGTTCATGTTTTGGGATCGGTACTCTCCGTTTTGATTCTTTAAGACGACCGGTAATACCGTAGCGTTACTAATTACGCATAATACCATGACTGAACAGAGGTAAGCATCTCCAAATTGTGTTTTTATCATTTTTATAAGAAATCAAATAATAAAATTGTTGATAACAAGTAATGAATATTTCATTTATAAGCCAGTCTAACAAATTTCCATCAATAATTAGCTTCCACCATTTGTTACAAAATGCTACATGCCAGTGATTGGACGACATTACTGACTGGCGTAAAACCAACAGAAGCAACTTGTAACAATGAATGAAAGTCAGTAATTATGACAAATTTGACAAATTGTGCCAAAGACAGCAACTTTACAAAACTACTTATTTTTTATGAAAAAAAATAAAAATCATAAACTTTTCGTCCATCCTGTGTCCAAAAGTGACATTTTACCTAGTTAGCACAGATTTCCTCCAAAACTAGCTAAGGTCACTCATTCATTTTTATAGGCTTCTCTGACAGCATTTGAAGTAATGCCATGGAACTATTTATTGGTTGTATAGTCACTGATGATGCAAAAGGCTGACAGTGTATATAATAAAAATATGCATTATATATATCAAAATATGAAAGTTCTGAGGAAAAGTTTTGTCACTTTATTTCTATTCACGTTATAAACAAGAACTGATAGTGCTGAACTCACGTAGTCAATGAAGTAGATGCCAGGCTCCACAGTCAACACCATTCGTTCTTGCAGATTTCTCACTGTTCGTAGACTTCGCAGTCCAGCAGGTTTGGGACGTTCTGTTCCCTAACAAACACAGACTATTGGTGATGCAGTCTGCAGTAATTGATACACAGACAATAACAGCCTATGAAGTATTTGACAAAGTGATAATCCGCATGTAGTCGTAACCTGCCATTACAAATTGAAGGGGAAATGAACCCGTGTCTTCGTTCAAACACTAACTTTTGATTTACCTCACTCACAACCAGCCTGATCATGTTTTCCCTCAATTAGAAATAATTTCCACGTTTAAGAAGTGACAAGCTGTTCAATATTGCATCAGACCTGGCCAATCATCATTTGACACGCTCAGTTAATTTCAGTCACCAAGGCAGTACGGCCATCACTAAAACTCCATCTGATTTTACAGTCTAAATTCAAACAAAGGATAACAACATGATGACATAGCTTTGGAAAAGCAAAATCTAAAAGGTGGCTGTTTTTAACATGAGAAAGTGGTTTACACTCTGGCTTTAAGAGCTGTCTGTAAACTAAGTTTGATTCAAAGCCGTAATAATGGCTGCAACTGTATGCAAACTGAAATTGGTGCCATAGAAATATTAAGAACACACAAAATAAAGCAACAGTGAGAGAGATGTTGTTGATCGCACACGCAGAATTTTAGCAAAGCAAAAGGTAAACATGGTCTTAGGAACTGGCTCATGACAGTGATTTAAGGCTAAGATAACACTTTGGTCTTCCAATTACTGAATAAAGTTTTAGCCATGTAATTATTGAGTACGTCACAATTTAGAAATACTTTATACAAATTATATTGATAACTAGAAGATATGGGTATATTCTCACAATGACTTTTTCGCCAAAGTGAGATTTTAATTATCATCATATGATTTGTGGAGCGTAAGACCAAATTTCTGACTTCAGTCTTTTAGAAGTCATGAAAGGTATGTTGAAGAAAGGAGATCCTGTTTGGTTCAAAATAAACCCAATAAACTTGCATTATCCATTCACTCTGCGTTGTCTCATCTTTGATGGTGCGAAGGTGAAGAACTTAACCATGATCACACACATCCACGGATATTTGTCATGTTTATCCAAATTTCTCCCATCAGAGTTGCAGCTCACAGCAAGGCAGTAATACTTTGTTGGCATTGACAGGACGAATAAAGTAATGCAGCCCAGAAAAACTTGTAAAAAATACAACAAAAAATATGTGGAACTCAAACAGTGTGAAAACGAGGCTATAAAAGTGCCTAATGGATATTGTGGCATCCTGGGTAAATACAGCGAGATTTAGTGTCGTGTAATCTGAGATGGCCCTGTTCCTGAAGTATCCACATAACCTCCAACACAAAGCCCATCACAGTTCAAGAAATGTGTGAGGGAGTTGCACTTAACCTACTGTCTATAACTAGATAACATGCATATCACAAGACATACCTCAGGATAACCCCAGATCACATGCACGTCACGTGACATACCTCAGGATAACCACCAACATCATGAACATCACAACCCATGAAGTGTCCTAACCCATGCGGCATGAACACAGCCCCTAAGTTGACAGCCATCATTTCTTCCACACCACCCTGCAGAAGACCGGCACGCGTCAACTCTTCCAGGTGAATTCTGTTAGCCAACTGATGCATGTCCACCCAGTTGACACCTGCAATTAATAAAATTTGAAAATACAAGATGGACTAAAAATTCCTTTCAGAATGATCGTCGTCCAGAATCTCTAAAAATCTGCAACCCCCCCAACACACCCCCTCTTGCCAAAGAGATAGTTGCTACTGAAAGATCATGTAAGAATCACCGTGTCTGGTTGCACAGCTGATTATCTCCAAATGTGGCAATACGATATGTTTATCTGGCTACTCTAATGTAGCTTTCACACTGTACCTTTACTCTCCCCAACATAACATACTCTAATGTAGCTTTCACACTGAACCTTTACTCTCCCCAACATAACATACTCTAATGTAGCTTTCACACTGAACCTTTACTCTCCCCAACATAACATACTTTATTGACCACAAGCATCTTAACTTCAGTGGGAACATTCATTTACAACTCGACTAAATTTACTCCAGTATTAAATTCACTCCCCTTCAAAAAAGAGAACAGGAACTGGAGTAAAATTTAATCCAGAGGGTAATACTGTGGCAACGCTAAACCCATAAGAATAAATAATTTATGACTACAGCTGCAGTTTTCGTCTCAGTTTGACAAGAGTCCAAAAATAATCGTCAGCTGTCCTTTTCTCAACGGAACATATACGTCAATTTTCATAATCATCCTTAGAGGGGCAGATGGCAAAAACACTAACTTGAAAACAGTAAAAATGTGAATGTGGCATCATCTTCCTAATAGATATTTGCCAAATTTCATGAGAGTGCATTAATAAACACCAAAGATACAGACTGAAGCAAATGAGAAAAATAAAAGTGTCACTAGGGGGCACATCGGTACTTGCATCTAACTGAAAATTAGCTTATGCCGTTCCATTCATGAAAGGAGCATATCTGCAGAATTTCTTAGGCATACATCAAAGGGTCTTGGATATACAGCAGCGGACATCAGACAGACAGGGACGACTGCATATTATGTGAGCACTTGGAGATACAGCAGCGGACATCAGACAGACAGGGACGACTGCATATTACGTGAGCACTTGGAGATACAGCAGCGGACATCAGACAGACAGGGATGGCTGCATATTATGTGAGCACTTGGAGATACAGCAGCGGACATCAGACAGACAGGGACGGCTGCATATTATGTGAGCACTTGGAGATACAGCAGCGGACATCAGACAGACAGGGACGGCTGCATATTATGTGAGCACTTGGAGATACAGCAGCGGACATCAGACAGACAGGGACGGCTGCATATTATGTGAGCACTTGGAGATACAGCAGCGGACATCAGACAGACAGGGACGGCTGCATATTATGTGAGCACTTGGAGATACAGCAGCGGACATCAGACAGACAGGGACGGCTGCATATTATGTGAGCACTTGGAGATACAGCAGCGGACATCAGACAGACAGGGACGGCTGCATATTATGTGAGCACTTGGAGATACAGCAGCGGACATCAGACAGACAGGGACGGCTGCATATTATGTGAGCACTTGGAGATACAGCAGCGGACATCAGACAGACAGGGACGGCTGCATATTATGTGAGCACTTGGAGATACAGCAGCGGACATCAGACAGACAGGGACGGCTGCATATTATGTGAGCACTTGGAGATACAGCAGCGGACATCAGACAGACAGGGACGGCTGCATATTATGTGAGCACTTGGAGATACAGCAGCGGACATCAGACAGACAGGGACGGCTGCATATTATGTGAGCACTTGGAGATACAGCAGCGGACATCAGACAGACAGGGACGGCTGCATATTATGTGGGCACATAAAAATCTAAGGAATGATACACCAGCATAACTAGGGGTCAGGAACTTTGACTTGTAGTGAGCACTAAATTCTTTTATCTCATCACAATGCTTTTGTCTCATTTCATCCTGAATGAGAAGCAACATCAACACTTAGTTAAGGGGATGTAGGACTTTAGACAAACGCCCAAGATAGGCTATCTTCGGAACACCATATCTCAGAAACAGTTGATTGGATTCATATGAAGCTTTTACACACTATGGTTTATGCACTGCTCTACAAACGATTATCTCCATTTAATTTCAAGTTGAATAATTATCAATATCAAACAAAATGTGATCATGTTACTGATGCAGTTATTTTACTATGAATGTAGCAACTAACTATTTTTTTGCTCATTTTATTAATTAAAAAGACCTGGTTGTGTGACCCAATCAATGGCAGACTGGTAGAAAGTCAAATATCAAATTCTACAAGCTTTCTATTTTGATTCCTAAAACCTTTACTTTTACCCAGTTATGTTCTTTATATTTTTTAGGTATTTGGCTCCGTACATCACAGTGCTATGACAAATTTTGCACAAATCTTAGCCATACAAGGCTGAGGAACCCTCTTGCTCATCGACTTGCTCCATACCTGGTTTCATAGCAGCCATTACAGCCCTTGCTGCCTTGAGCACAGCCTCATAAACGATTCTTTGGTCAGCATTGAATTTTCCATTGCAAGGAAACGAACACGTGATGTCGGAAGCGTAGCAGTGGTATTCGCCACCCATGTCAAACAAACTGAAAACAAACATTAAAACTACGACAATACACAACAAAACCATTCAGCTAAAAATGAGTTGCAAAATTTTGTGTAACAATTCCAAAAACTACTCATGAATAAGGCCACTTTATCTTGCTTTCTAACTTCACAAAACCTGGTAAAACTTTGCTCTTAGAAGCAAGACCACAACATTTGCCCATCCATAAGAAGGTTAATGGTCCAGCAAGATTGACAACTGCAGCAGAAGTCTCTAAATTTAATGGCTCATACCACATGTCACCATCCTGAAGACGCCGTGAGTTCGGAGCCCCTGCATGCCCGTAATGCAGAACAGAGCTGTTACAGCCACTGGAAACAAAAGAGACTATCAAATAACAAATAATTAAAAAAAATATGTCTCTTCCAGGTTAAATTTTATATTCACAAGTCGTTCGTATAAGTTACAGTGTACAGGAAACTAGGCTAAAAGTTCATTTTAATGAGAAACATTTCAATTTGGTCATGACAGCGTTTCTCCGTTCAGTGACTTTACCAGACGTAGGGGGTTCTGAGCGAGTGATAACATCTAGCTTCTTTGTTAACTGCCAAGCACACTCTTTTGTCTGTTACGACAACAAGCAGGCCAATTATCTAGCAGGCTTATTACAGACCACGTGTGAACACAGTCAAACTCAAAGTGAATTGGTGTATTCGGAAAGAATAGATTGTCGTAACTTCGGTTGCAGTTGGGCGATTTTGGCGATTCAAAAACTAAACATGATCACCATTTGACGAAGATTTTAAAAAATTAATGCTATTGCTTTATGTTCAAATATGTTATAACTTAACTTTATTTTTAACAGCACAGCCCAGTCAGGGTAGATACGATATTCTTTGAGATTAGAACAATTATCGAACAAAAGAGAGCTGGCCTCCAACCATAAATGCCAGAATGAAGTTAATAAGTCATGTAAGATATTGGCTACAGGGGTACACTTCCCAACTTGTTGTTGGGCTATAGAATCAAACAAGTTGGGAGCAACGGGAAAACGCCGTAATGTCTAAATTTTTCAAAATGGCAAACAAAACAGACTGAATGACAAATACTGTTCAGTGCCACCTATGAGACAAGTCAGTCATTAACTGACAGAATCTGAAAGAGTTAGAGACTGCACCTTTCCCCGCAGCGTAACTTTGTATTTAGAATGACCTAATTTCACATGACCTTTGAGGCTAGAGCTGCTCAGCGTTCTCAAAAAACATCTCTAGAGCATTCCATTTTAAATTTGATTTCAACCTGTTATAATCCAACAATATTTCCCTTTTTCATTAAATGTGTCGCACACTAATGATGAATTTCTGTTTCATTTCAGTGTAAATCATTAATTATTTTCATACTGTCTTAGAAAAAAACAGGCATAATTGTGACAACAAAGTGTTGACAGTGATAACAGTAGCGCATGTCTTCATCATTTCAATGAAATACATACGCACAAATAAGTACTTAGTAATCACAAAACATCAAATTGTTAGCAAACTGCATGGACATACAATGTCGGCCATACCTTCCAGCAATACACGTGTAGGAAGTATGGCGCATTCCACCATGTGTGTAACAGTAGTGCTTAAACAAGCTGCAACAAGAAGAAATTTTTTTATCCAATAATTGTCTAAAACAGGAATTAAAAGCATCGACAGCAAGTTTTCGTTTATTAAGCACAATGATATTTAACAAAGATCAGTGGTGTGACTGATACACTGCTGCAGTAGTGTTCTTGTCAACAGCATGTGACTAAAGTAGCAGACTAAATACAATTATGCAGAAGGGAAGATAATTGTTTTAACAGTACGTGCCTAAAGTAACACACAGAATACAGTCATGCAGCAGGGGACATAATTGTTTTTTCCATAAGTGACAAAGAAGACTTGTCATCGTGGCAAAATCAAAACTAGAACATAGCATTTTCTTCAATCTTTAAATTTAGTGGTCAATTTCTTGTCTCCTCCTCGTTATTAGAAATGACCAGTACTATGATGATGCATCACTTCCTGTCATAACAGGGAATTCTAGGTCATTTTGTCAGGTTACTTGTGATGTGTACTGGCTTCGATTGAGAATACATCATGCTGATGGAGAAACAAATTAGAGCAAGTGTAGTGGTGTATAGTTAAAGGAGCATGCCACCCAAAAAACAACCTAATTTGTATCAATTTTGATCGAGTAGTTCTACTCCATAAGGGCACGTACGGTTGCGTTACCTGACACCTGACGGCAGATGGAGGTGTTGAAATTATCCAATGACGTAATGGGTTTCACACGCAGTCTGTTCAGCAGTTCACAACACGGGTTACTGGTGTCAGTTAATCACTTGAATTCATCGTTTAACTCCAATAAATCGTCAAACTTCGATGTAAGACCCTTAAAAATACACCGAGTTTTTATAAAAACGTGCTGTTTTATTTCGCTGTTACGGACACACCGTAGCCTACTAAGTTCCGCAGGCTAATAAGGTCCGCAGCAGGGGTTTGGGGTCTGTTCGGAGATAAATTCTAAGTATTTTGCCGTGAGATACAGACAGGAGAACTTAGATCTGTGTTGTTTAGACTTGTTATTTGTTGAGTTCTAAACACACAAAACGATTGTTATCCTGGCCAGTAGCTTGGAGCCCGGTCAGGCCCGTCGCCAGCGGCCGACGGGACTGACTCGTTATCCCGGCCAGTGGCTTGGAAGACGATCCGTCAGACATCACGGACATAAACCATCAAAAGTTGGAAACTAAACTTCCAGTCAAGAAATACTAGTGAGCCAAAGAAGTGCACGTGATTATGCTGGTGAATTAGCCACGAAACTGCAAATCTACTCGTCGGGGGCCGCGAAGTCAGGTTCCGCTTTGGCCACAGAACCGTCACGGCAGAAGTTTTACCGTGACATTGACAATCATTATTTGGATATTGTAAATGTAAATAAAGATTCCCCTAACACCTGGCCATGGGATAGAAATCGAGTTGCTTCACAACAGTTCGAGTGTGTCAGCAAACACTGAATTAGCATAAGCTTGGCACGCGGTCTTGGTGTCCTGTCAATAGTTATATTACACATGAAGCCGTTAACGCAGTGATTTATTCATTGCTGGCTTCTCAAATTATTTGCACTCACAAACACTCCAAAGGCATTCCAAATTGTATCTAATGAGACAGACTTTGTTTCAGTTTCATATAAGTATTGGTATAAGGGTGAGAATAATTAATTTTGAAACAGAACGCTCAGTAATAAACGTCAACACGGCAACTCGCAATCCCGCCCTTCCAAGCTCATCCCAACGAAGACTTCGCAGGTGGATCGTTAAGTTTCACAGGCTGTCAGTTCGAACAGGAATACAGTGATGAAGTAATACTAGAGAGGCGCCGTGAACAAGCTCAGACAATGGAACGTATGGTAAGCCGGCATTCGTCAGGCCCTGTTCCACGACGACTGCAGGCCACAGACACGGAGATGTTTCACGGCCTCATACTTGCTATTTACAGCTTACTTTTAATTCTTCACTACCTCGAGCCATTTCCTACATTTCCTAAGCATTTCGGACTCTCGGGGAAGTCAAAAAACGATATACCCGCTTTCCTCGCAGTTGCATAGTTCGGACAAGCGGGAACGATGCACCGCAACATAGCGGCATTAACTCTGCAAATGAACCACTGACGTCGCTGCGTCGTTTCTCACCTTCCTCACAGGTTAACGCGACACCTCTCGGCAAGGTAAGGTCGACAGTATGCAAGGCGATGTGGATATAGACCGATTAAGACGGCAAAAAAGACATATAAATCGGGTGGCATTCTCCTTTAAGGCTGACATAAACCGACTTTCTAAAGACTAACTTTCACTTAAAGAAACTTGATCATAATGCTTGTCCCATTTTATTCCTTGCTAAGACTGAAAGTGATTTACAAGATTGAGAACTGATAGAGCTCATTATTCCTTGAGACCAGACTAAACATATTGGTTCGACCCGGCTGGTTATTCCTGTGCCAAGCATCATCTCAACCAATAGTTTTATAAAGTCTTGAAATAGGTCCAATTTTATAATGGCAAGTGCCTCAAACTAAAAGTAAAGTCTATGACAAAATATGGAGTTATTGCATTATTTAGAAATGCCCAGATATAATCATGATAAGAGTGTACGGTATTCACACTCAGGTACTAGTCAATGACACTACTTTTTCATGAGAGTGTCACTCACTTCTCCATATGCTGGTACTCATAAACACCAGGCTTCATTGATCTCATCAACTCCCTATGAGCCTCGCTGCTCACTCACCTCTCCATCTGGTACTCATAAACACCAGGCTTCATTGATCTCATCAACTCCCTACGAGCCTCGCTGCTCACTCACCTCTCCATCTGGTACTCATAAACACCAGGCTTCATTGATCTCATCAACTCCCTATGAGCCTCGCTGCTCACTCACCTCTCCATCTGGTACTCATAAACACCAGGCTTCATTGATCTCATCAACTCCCTATGAGCCTCGCTGCTCACTCGGTTGGTGTAGCGCAGCACTTCAAGCTCCAAGTCTGTTTTGAACACACGACTGAAATATTCAAATTTACTTAGTATTATACGCATTACCAGGCTTAATAACTCGTCACATTTCCTTTGGTCCAACTACGGTAAAATCTCACCACTTTAAGACACAAATAATTCCCAAAAGTACAATTTTTTCATTTTTCAAGATCTTCCAAGATGTTGTGAATCCCCACAGTTTTTCAATATATTTTCTGATGGTTGCTATAATACAAAACATGAACGCGGTGAAACATCTATATCTTTTATATAAAGAGAGAAAATAAAATTTCACTTGTCTATGCATGACCGTACAAGCTAAACGCATTCAGACAAAACAATCAAGAATTCTCCGTCATGATGGCTGAGCAGAAGCCCAATTCATCACAAGAATAGTCTGCCCTCGTGACTGAGAATGAAAGAATGTAGAGGAATTAACGGGAAAGTTAATACAGTGGTTCAGTCATTTTATAATTAAAATTCTCCACCTTACAGTTATAACCAGTCATTTTATAATTATAATTCTCCACCTTACAGTTATAACCAGTCATTTTATAACTAAAATTCTCCACCTTACAGTTATAACCAGTCATTTCTGCTGTTCACACAATTAGATATGTTGGGGAAATTGTATTTTGTCTGATTACTTTTGTCTGATACTTTATGCCCAAACTTATGAATAAATCCTTACAAACGTATTAAGTAGTCAGTTTCACCATGGTCACAAAAAGGTAACGAGTGAATTCCTGACAGAGGAAGCGTGTAATTATCATTATAAGACATACATTACCAAGAGTAATTTGTTATTATAATCACTATGATAATCATTGTTATTTTATCATTCAGGTCTAACTATTTACTAACCACTTGCTTGAATTACTCAAATCTCACACTCTAAGTAACAAAAAGTTCAATAATTTTAAATATGTCTGGACACACTTTAAAACCTGACAATTTTGTTTTACAAAAATACAGAATGATCCAACCGATTATTGACGAGTTGGTCAGAAACAAAATGGGTGCTTCTGTTTCTGTCACCAGAAAGTGGACACAAAACAGAATTACCACTCTGCAATCTCAGGATGAAGCAAAGAATTGTTGACGTTAAATCTGAAACAAGATTCAAAAATAAATTATCAAAGGGTGAAATCATAGCAAAATCAAGACTACGTTATTCACACTCATGTATTCAAGTTATTCACACTCATGTATTCAAGTTAGGCAACAAGAGAGTAGGAGTACTTTATCTAGTTAAACTAAGCAGCCAATCATTTTATCTAGTTAAACTAAGCAGCCAATGATTTTATCTAGTTAAACTATGCAGCCAATCATTTTATCTAGTCAAACTATGCAGCCAATCACTTTATCTAGTCAAACTATGCAGCCAATCATTTTATCTAGTCAAACTATGCAGCCAATCACCTCATGTAGTCAAACTATGCAATCATTTATTTGTAATTAAGTGATGCAGTCACTTGATCAAGCCAAACTATGCAGCCAATTAGTTTATCTGGTCAAACTATGCACACCCAGACATTTTATCTTGTCAAAACATACCCCAATTATTTTTTCATATTTATTCCAAGAAAGTTTACTTAAGTCTGTCTAAAGATAGTTAATAATCCATTGCCATCAAACAGTGTCAGTCTGAAAGCAACAGAACAATTATCTTGATTGTAAAAGTGACTAATCCCCATGACATGACTCACTCGCTGATTCCATCAAAGGCAGCCTCTCTACAAGTCTTCCCACTGTCAGAGTTGACACCATACTGCCAAAAACAAGACTTTATATTAACTAAATAGACAACAACGTAAAAATTCTTCAGTTCGGACACAACATGGTGGAGGTGAAATGTCATTTTGACAAATTTCTCAATAAATAGAACTTTTCAGGACAATATACTTTGCTTTGAGCAGGGTTTGTATAATGCAGTAGCTATTACCAAACAATATTTAATATGACTTTCTAAAACCACTCTGAGGTGGTGGCGTGTTAGAACTATTATTAAAATCTCTTGATCTATTTACACCGACCTCTTGTCTATTTATACTGTTACGACGTTTCGGTCGGTCTATTCTACGGCCATCAACAGGCCTGTCAATAGACTGGGAAAACTGATGATGGCTGAAGAATAGACCGACTGAATGTCATGACAGTGTAAATAGACAAGAGGTCGGTGTAAATAGACCAAGAAATTTTAATAATTGTAACATGTAATACAATTTTGAGGATTTGCAATCAGTAGGTTAAGCCTCTGAAAAATCTTTAGAGAATTTTAGAGAATTTTTACCATATTCTAAAGGATCATTCAAAGTTATCACCATTTTCTCATGCACATTTTTGCAAATATTAAATTCCAAATCAGAAACAGGACAGGGCATACTTTGATGCAGGCTACAGGCCTCATCAGGAGATGAAATCTAAAACAAAATGTGCACTGCCAAGAGCTAAATCCTTTCTCATGTTAATTGTCAAAAAACTCTTCAGGACCTGAAGCCACAGCGTTGGACCAGCAGACAACAAACCCATGACACAAATCACTAGTCATACCTGCACTCTTTAAATCTTTACACACATGCCAAAAATGTTTCAAGATCCAAAATTTAAACCAAAACCTTCGGCATTCATCTCGCCAGTGTGTAAAACATGCCCCAAGGTAATAGTTATATTATCTAAACACATGCTAAATAGAACTTTAAATAGCAGTGTACTCCCCCTGACAACTGCAGCACTTACCAACGTCAGCAACACAGATGGAGTCTTCTTCTTCAAGACACTGGCGATCTAAAACCAAACAAACGATCACAGTGATCAGTGTGAAGCACGATATGGTGCATTCAACTGACAAGAGTGACAAGATACGATCACAGTGATCAGTGTGAAGCATGATATGGTGTATTCAACTGACAAGAGTGACAAGATACGATCACAGTGATCAGTGTGAAGCATGATATGGTGCATTCAACTGACAAGAGTGACAAGATACGATCACAGTGATCAGTGTGAAGCACGATATGGTGCATTCAACTGACAAGAGTGACAAGATACGGTCACAGTGATCAGTGTGAAGCACGATATGGTGCATTCAACTGACAAGAGTGACAAGATACGGTCACAGTGATCAGTGTGAAGCACGATATGGTGTATTCAACTGACAAGAGTGACAAGATACGGTCTAAAAAAATTAAAAACTCAGTAAAAGGTCACACATTATGGGCCCTCCTTTAAACCCTTTTTTCGAATGAATTTGCTATTTGTACAAAGTTTCTAAAGAAAGGGGCTGGTCTGTCTAGAAGCATAACAACCAGTGCACTATACCAAAGTAGAGAGTTCGTGTTACACTGAAGAGCCTTTCCTCACCATTATCATTCCCAGATCAACTACATCTTACTACTGGGCCAAGCCAACTCCTAAAATCTTTGACATGATGAATTCGCCAGGAGGTAAAAGATTGACTGATAAATTCTCCTCATGCCAAACATGTCGTCTTAAAGGTCAAGCAGTCTAACAGCCACATGTAATTCAGTTCCAAGATGTCGTCACCTCCATTATGTATTCATCATCCAGAGAATTCAGCAAACTATGAAATGCATTGAAAGATGAATCTTCAACCACAGTGCCGCACTTCCAACTAAGTTCTGACGAGTCCTACTCCCTTGTGGCAGCGATTATTCACCATGGTGAATCCTTAGATTCTGGCTATTCTACAACGCATTGCTTAAACAAAGAGATCCAACAATGGCTCCACTACCACAAGGACAGTATCTTCGACTGGTCCTTTGAGGAAGTACAGAAAAGTCAAGCATACGATGCTATTCTACATCCTATCGCAAATCTACAAGAGCTCAATCTAATAAGTACTAAAGAAAAGCCAAGTACATCTATACTGAAGTCTGGCAAAATCCTATACAGGGCAAGTATATAATATATTTACATCTGCCAAGACTACATTTTAAATCTCTCTGGTCTTTTTCGACATCAAAACTAAGATCTGTCATGGGTGCTCATCCATAAGAAGATGATACATGGCCCTGGTGATGTTCCCCTAGTTGATCTACTGATCATTACTCTCTCTATCTATTCATGGCTATAATCCAGATAGGTCTAGCAAAATGCTTTTTCAACATAAGAAAACACGATTCAATCACTCAGACACAGGCAGGTCAAACGATACAAGAAATAATCTTTTGGTGCAACATCGTGTCATCGCGCGAGTACAGCAAACAAAGAGAGGCTGATAGCTGCAGTTTTGAATATTCACAGTGGTGGCCTCCAGGGGTACAAGTGCACTGAATTACAACTGCATTATTGAATATTCACAGTGGTGGCCTCCAGGGGTACAAGTGCACTGAATTACAACTGCATTATTGAATATTCACAGTGGTGGCCTCCAGGGGTACAAGTGCACTGAATTACAACTGCATTATTGAATTACAAGTACAGAAATTGAATAGAACACCAAAACAAGTGTTATTTGCAGCTGTTTCAATTAACTGGCGATTCTCATGGTGATATAAGTACACCTCATCATTTATTACATTATGCAATTTATAACTTCAGTGTTGTCAGACAAAAACTTTTTAACATTATTACAAGACCTAAATTGCCGTTCGCGGTAGGCTTTAAATACTCTGTTCAGAGGTCACTGACACACATGGCAACACAGCCTTCTACTCTGAGGTCTACCATCAGAATAAAAACTAAATGAACAGCATATAGGAATTTATTTTTTAACCAAAAATGCTATATTGATTACAGAGCATGCCTAATTAAACTAACAGTAAAATTCATCAATTTAGAACACAGTATAACCGACAACTGAAATTCTATTTTTTTCGAATAAAATTTATAATTGCACCAAAAATAATGATTCAAAATGTTCAAATTTTGTATATCTACCATCATACAAAATTTGAAAACTTCTGGGTACTTAGATGTAAGAGCAGCTTTAAAAGTAAGAAAAGGGCAATTTTGGCAATTATTTTTGTACGAAATTGGTGAGATTTATCGGTACTACAGAATGCCAGCAGCAGACTAGGAATAATTGAATCAGTAGAGGACTCATGAAAATACCCTGAAGAGCACTTCTGATGGTTTACGGCTGGATGCAAGTTTTGTTTTGGTGTAAGTCGTTGCACACAGCTTAAAGACGAAATATAAAACCTTCCCCCCAAAAGTAAACAAAAAATTTTTTTAAGTAAGGGTTATCAACTAATTCTATTTTATTTTTAAACATTCAGAATTCCACATTTTGATCTCCTTCATGATTTCTGCCACAGTTTTTAGAACTGGCAAATGACCATCCCACCAAAAGAGAATAAAAATGCCCTAGTAGTTGCCTTAATAATAATAATAATTTCAAGTTTGCTCTAACTCTAAGAAAGTGAGAAAGATTAAAAAGTCATTCATTAAAATCAAACTCAGAAACAGCAAAAGCCTACCTCCTCAGTGTGGTAACATTCACTGATACCTACCTCCTCAGTGTGGTAACATTCACTGATACCTACCTCATCAGTGTGGTAACATTCACTGATACCTACCTCATCAGTGTGGTAACATTCACTGATACCTACCTCATCAGTGTGGTAACATTCACTGATACCTACCTCATCAGTGTGGTAACATTCACTGATATCTACCTCGTCAGTGTGGTAACATTCACTGATACCTACCTCGTCAGTGTGGTAACATTCACTGATATCTACCTCGTCAGTGTGGTAACATTCACTGATATCTACCTCGTCAGTGTGGTAACATTCACTGATACCTACCTCGTCAGTGTGGTAACATTCATTTATGCTGTACTTTTCTTGAAAATGACTCGGAGGATAAATCCTACAAGAAAATAATATTTTCTAAAATACGTTGTATAAAACCCTTAAGAGAAAAGCAAATTTTTTAGCCTTTAGTGATGTAAGTTCTTCTTGAAATAGAAATCCCTTAATATTGTAAATTACCCCATGGTATAATTTAATTTGTTTTTGTTTACATGTTAGGCAACTTATTATTTATTAAATGTTCTTGGCATGTAATTTATACGCTAACAACTAAACTACCGAGTACATTTTGTAGCATCTAACTCCCAAGAAATGGAATAATTGTACCATATATGTATGAATGCAGTACAAAATTACTGATAATGTGGTGGAAATCTTATGAACTGTTATCTTATTATGAAGACCACCAAAAATCCGGGATGATTTAAGCGGAAATTTCTAGTTACACAACCCTTACTGTGAGCTTGGCAACTGGAACAAGGTTACAGTTGGCTCTGTGTGTTTCAGTTTTTGTGAGCTCATGCACATAGACAGTACAGTAAAATATCTATAATTTAAGACACAATATGGACAACCAAAGAAATTTCACTTGACAATTTTTTCCACGAAATATGCAGTTGTAGCTCCAAATTAAATGCGTTTCCATATTCAAGTTTTGTATCACAACGGTGTTAGACGCCCTTAAAAATGAGAAAAGGCATATTTGACAATTATATTATTTGTCCAAAACTGGTGACACTTTACGATAGGACGAAAACTGTTTTTTTTTTGCAACATTTTCATTATTCCCTTACTCGCCCATCCAAGTGGCGTACTCTTGTGGAAGTTTAGGTATGAACAGGATGCTTGTACCAGTGGCGACATCTATAGCCCCCAGACAATCAGGTTCTTCGACGCCAAACAACCAGTGGAAATAAGACTCCTAAAAATGATAGAATCTCAAGTTATTCAAAAACATAAATTATGTTATGTACTGATGTTGGATTTATTAATGAAACACCCTGCAAAATTGTAACATATTATTCAAATGGGAACTCTTAATTTCGATGCTATCGGAGTTATCGGCAGGGGTCACTGCCTGTATTTGCCAATAGCGGCTGGTGACTGGCTAATATTAATATTTTGTTCTGGTAATTATTACTTTACCAGTATAAGCATTCTGTTTCAATTTACTCATGTTTGTGTTGGATTCTTTACATTAAAAAATCATTGAATGTGTAGTGTACACCACCTCATAAAGCCTTTGTTTGGATCAGCTGTTAGCCTGCTCAACAGTCAAATTTTTTAATATGTCATTTTCTAGTAGATCATCATCGTCCCAACATGGCAACCATTGGCTGCCTTGTGAAGTCGACATTATTCTACTGTTTCCAACTTTTGAGAGGGAGAGGTCCTTGCCATTTTTGATGGCAACCACTGTCAAAAACAGCAAAGGCCATAACACCAAAGATAATATTAATGTCACCTTGCAAAAACTGAACTATAACATTACTCTGAAGCTGATAGGAACACTAAGGCTTAACTTACAGTTAACATCGAAGCTTCTGCAGTTGGAAGTGAACTGCATGGGAAAACAAGGTACCTAAACTACACGGTCAACAGACTCATAAACACGACTCACGGACCTGCAAACACCATCGACTGACTAACAAACACGGAAACGGACTCACAAAACACGATCCACGCACCCAAATACACGGGACACGGACTCATATTCACGAGGAAACACCGTTAGCGGGCCGCCAAACACAGTTTACCAGCTGACCCAGGAAGCCGATGAGTCCGTGACCCGTGTTTGGCGGTCCGTTAACCGTGTTTCCTCGTGAATATGAGTCTGTGTCCCGTGTATTTGGGTGCGTGGATCGTGTTTTGTAAGTCCGTTCTCGTGTTTGTGAGTCAGTGGACGGTGTTTGCAGGTCCGTGAGTCGTGTTCATGCGTCCGTGCCCGTGTTTATGAGTTCGTTAACCATGTAGTTTAGGTACCTTGGAAAAGGCATTTAGAGAGATTTCATGAGGAACCTAGCACACTAGGCAAAAATTTACCATTGTCCTATGTTGGAATTTACTAACTGTAATGTGAACACAATTAATTGTCCATTGAATTTAGCCCTGCTGCTTGGTCACAATAAGCCTTTACCACATCTCATTATGTCATAAAACTATTAGCCTGTTGACTGTTGGCAGCCTCTGAGACGGTGGTTTAGCAATATGAATTGCAATTATACAAGTAACGAGTTATTGTCTTGGGTCATGGACTCACTTCAAAATATAATAGTTGAACGTTTTTGTCACTTTATTTTCTTCCCATGTTTGCAAAGTTTAACAACGCCGCCGGCGTCAAAACCTCCGCTTTCAGCAACTTTGTCTGCAGCGCTGAGTTTTCGTCTGCAATGCACTTGATAAAACATATATTCGAAAAAATCAGGCCAGAGAAATGAGATAATGGTTAAAAGTATATAGTCACGCCCGTTTCTGTTACTTAGGACTGTCACTATTCTCTTTTGATGTGTGACTTTGTAGTGGTGCACGCGTGCAAGTTCCCACACTTTGGAATGCATGTTACCTTGACACCAACATGTGATTGACAGGTGACTCGCACGTAGGCCCTACGCGCGTGCTGAATCCCGCCGCTATCTTTGGCCATAAAAAATGAGATGCATATCGAAAGAGGCCGTTATATTACTTGACGGCATTTCCAAGTCACCATTGTCAGCCGACTGAGACATTGCGCGCTAACAACGGGACCGAACAGTGCCGCAGTGCGATATTGCAAGTGATATAAATAGGATAATCTGGACATCTTGCATGAAAAATAAATGTTTTTCCACCACGAAGTTTGGTAAGGTGATCGTTTATGAATTGAAACATCGCTGTTTTGTAGCGTTTTATCACATATTTATGCCGTGGCTCGAAATTTTATTCCTGATTGACGAGTGGCACACGGCCGCTTAACCCCGATTCTTGTCTTGGGCCTACTTCTTTGCCGAGCATGTTTGGCGCAACGGCAAGTGAGCAATGCCGGGCAGTCGAGATAAAACAGCAAGCCACAGAACCATACGCTGAAAATGTCATTGAGTCACGAAGTGTTGACTATAAACTTCCCAAACACAAAAAACATCTGAATTAAGGTTTTCAAACTTTTATTACAACCAATTTTAAAACTGCTCTCTGACTATGAACTTGGCAGCTAGTATGAGACTGTAACCATAAATCTGATGTCTGCTGTGACCTCTGCAACACGTGAAGCTTGCACGCGCGCACTTCAGCAAGATGAAATAGTTGCAATCCAAGTAGAGGCTGCGTGGTCACTGGTCGTCTGCGCTCAACACTACAGGGCTAAATAACAAGACCGCAGGACGGCACGGGGCTATTACTCAGCAATTCTGTAAATTTAATAGTGAATAACTAATCTGAGGGCATGATAACCTTTGTTAGGATCATCCGCTGTTATGACATTTTTCATGTGGCCACGTGACAATAACGCTCTTTGAAAAGTGCTACGCGTTCCGAGTAGGCCTACGACTACGTGTGTGGTGTGGGTACTTAGATCACGAGGTAAGATTAACCGCCCAGGGCGCTTGTCTGACGTAATAAGCGCCCATGTTCGGTTAACCGCCCACCCTGGATTTTTTGAAGTTTCACGTTTAAGCACCCATGTCTGGTTAACCGCCCACCCCCGATTTTTTGGGTTTGCCAATTTAACCGCCCAGGGCGTTAACCCGAACGTTTACGGTAAATACACTTGAGAAGTATCCATGGATGCGATATTTTACAACATGATCCAAGTATGAGCCCGAGATTTACCGGCCAAAACGAGATCAATGCAACCATGGGTTTTCCAACCTACAGGAAAACGGACATTTCTATACGGGGACTACCACACTTATTTGACATCCTGCAACTACATCAGTCACTACAAACTTGAAATATTCCATTCTGAAGTTGTTAATTTGCATATGACCCAATAAACACTGCATGTGATTTTAATAACGGTTTCAACACAGTGAACTGACCGTGCATTTACAACTCAATGATCTCCATTTATTACACAACTTGATTTACCTGTCTGAAAAGTTCGTCGGTGTCGGAGCAATACCTCGTGGTTGACTCGCCCCCTTGCAAGACTACAATGGCATTGTCAGGTACATCTTTGCTGGCTTTCAGTCGCGCACACAGTCGCTCTCTGTTCTGTGTAAACAAGGCAACGGGGATATGGAGTGTGTGGTCCCCACGACAAAAAACTTGTCTGGAAATAACAGGTGAAAATATAGGGCTTGATGAAACTGCGCATGCATGGGGATTGCGCATAGATGGGGACTGTACATACATGGTGACTGTGCATACATGGTGACTGCGCATACATGGTGACTGCGCACACATGGAGACTGTGCACACATGGTGACTGTGCACACATGGTGACTGCGCACATATGGGGACTGCGCATACATGGAGACTGCGCATACACGGGGACTGCGCATACATGGGGACTGTGCATACATGGGGACTGTGCATACATGGGGACTGTGCATACATGGTGACTGTGCACAGATGGAGACTGTGCACACATGGAGACTGTGCACACATGGTGACTGAGCATACATGGTGACTGTGCACACATGGTGACTGTGCACACATGGTGACTGTGCACACATGGTGACTGTGCACACATGGTGACTGTGCACACATGGAGACTGTGCACAAATGGTGACTGTGTACACATGGTGACTGTGCACACATGGAGACTGCGCACACATGGTGACTGCGCACACATGGTGACTGCACACACATGGTGACTGCGCACACATGGTGACTGCGCACACATGGTGACTGTGCACACATGGTGACTGTGCACACATGGTGACTGCGCATAAATGGTGACCGTGCACACATGGCGACTGTGCACACATGGTGACTGCGCACACATGGTGACTGTACATACATGGAGACTGTGCATACATCGGGACTGTTTCATGATAAGTGATTTAAGACTTAAGGTCACACAGGACTCAAAAAGTAGAAATCCTGAAGAATATGACTTTTGATTTTTACTACCACCTTATTAATTGGATTGTGTGACAATGTCTTTTTAGTATAATTTAACAGAAAAGAAACTTGGTACATGGGTAATGGATAGCAAAACAGCAGTACCTTATTGATGAATAACATGATCAAATTTTATTTGATATTATGAAACTTTCAGGTGAGACCTTAAAAACGGTGTGAAGTTTTCTAAAATGTCATTTTGTTCAAGTTGTTTCATGCAACTTTATTTTTTAAGAAAGTCATAAAAGACCTATTTTTAGTGGTCCCTCGTGCAAAAGGGGGCCATTTTAAAAACAATTTCCAACAATGTTCTGGAAAACGTTACATAGTATTTGAAAGTTTTGTAAGAATCCAATTAGCGGTTTCTGAGAAATGATGTTCCAAAGTTAGGCATTTTTGCACATTTTTCTAGGTTCCTACAGTATATGACCATCAGAAATTTGGTCTTGCACTCTGAAAAATAAGTAAATCTCATTTGTGTAAAAGTCCAGTCTCTGAGTGCATATACATAACAGCTAGTTACTTGTCAATGGCTAAAACATAACACCTAGTTACTTGTCAATGGCTAAAACATAACAGCTAGTTACTTGTCAATGGCTAAAACATAACACCTAGTTACTTGTCAATGGCTAAAACATAACAGCTAGTTACTTGTCAATGGCTAAAACATAACACCTAGTTACTTGTCAATGGCTAAAACATAACAGCTAGTTACTTGTCAATGGCTAGAACATAACAGCTAGTTACTTGTCAATGGCTAAAACATAACAGCTAGTTACTTGTCAATGGCTAAAACTATATTCAGCAATTGTCAAGAAGTAGTAGAGACCAAATTTCTGTCTTGAAGTGCTTAAAGTCACCATTTGGTTGTTTTGACAAGTCCACACAATGTCAGCATCATTAAACATTCCTTTATAAAACTCAATATAACAGTCATAAGTTCAGTATCTCAAAAGTGAGAAAAAAGAAAAAAACGACTTTAATCAAAAGTGTTTTCGCTCCAGGACATGAGTAGGACATGTGTACATATCCAGCCCCAGTGTGACATATACACCAACACGTGAGTTTCTTGTACAAACTTGGGCCATATCCACTCTTCTCTGATGTCCGTGGAAAGTGAACAGTGCCACAGAATGCTCAAATACTAAGTAGTCACAACCACCACAAACACAATGCTTCGACATTCTCTATTATTTACTACAAATCACGGGAACACGAGCAGCAATGTCCAACCCCTTCTTACATTAAAAAATGGAGGAAGACTAATGCTGTGATAGGTTGTCCCAATTTTTCGTACCATGTTTCGACCAATGAAATGTGCGTACCTCGAAATCAGATAGTTAACATACAGTATTCTAATTTGACAGCTGATCGACTGGTAAGTTTTTTTGTTGTTTTTGATACGAAATCAATGATTGTAAGCACTGAGTTAAGTCTTAATCACTTTCATGAAACAGAACATGGACAGTATTGAGTTCCGTAGATGCAACACTGTTACAAATGCAGTGTGATGACTAGACAGTGCCACCACCTCTACGTAGCAGTAGAGATTGTGATGCTCCCACAGCACGTTTTTTTGGCAAATTATGCAGATGGAGAAGGAATGCCTCTTCTTGGACAGGGTTGGGCGTGTTAAAAGTTGGTATAAACCAGGTGAGTGAGATCAACTGGGAGCCGCTGCAACAGAAAAATTTGCCTCCACGTCAACCTCAGTGTTGAGCATGTTACACAGCCTTTACGATGTTTACCGTGCAATCTCAGGGACAAAGTGGAACAGAAAATCAATAAACTGCTGAAGTTGGACATAATAAAGCCTGTGCATGGCCTACTCCATGGTTAATTTAGGTAGTGGTCATACCTAAGAAAAACGATGTTCAGACACATGATGCGCACTCGTTGTCATCAATTTCAGTTTCAGTTCCCATAACCCTAATAAACTCTGGCAGTAATTTGGGAACTTACGGTTTCATCAGTTTGGTGCAGACGTCAGTTTGGGCTGCAACAGCGGCATAGTCTAGTGACGACTAACCACTGTCTCCAGCTAGCCCCAGTAGAGACGGTGAAGTCCCTACAGCAGCTTCAGATGCCGGAAGCTTTTTAGCGAATCATACCTCACACATTACTGTTGTGTTTGCTTCATTAAGCAGCTAACAAAAACGTCGCGAGTTCCAGTACAGAACTTTATTTCGAAAACTGGACTGCTAGCGACCTCTATAGGTCAAGATATACAACACTCCTCTACACTAAAATGAATGTCCTTATAACACAAATACACGAGATAAAACTCTCCAAGGTTGCTTAAGGTTCTAAAAAGTTCATAAAATGTTAACTACTCAAAGAAAAGTTTTAAAGTATGTCACGACTGAATCACAGATCCAGTCTGTCCGGTGCCTTCCTCGTCCTGCTTGGGTAGCGTCGCTCAGATTGTGGTGTTTGAGGGACGTGTTCCGGCTGCGGATATTGAGGAGCAATTGAGGGTTGCGGCAGTGGTACAGAAATGGACGCTGGTGATTCTATAGACGGCTCGACACGGGTCGCAATTGTCGGCTGTTCTATTTGAAAATTAGCAGTACGCAGTTGATCCGCGTGCCGGCGCCAATAAACATCCGGTGATGTTTGTACCTTGTACGATACCAGCCCAGTTCTTTCCTTAACTACTCCAGGCACCCACTTGTTTCCAGGTCTATAGTTTCTAACGGCAACGTGCTCACCGAGTTCAAAACTTCTTTCGTTTGCTGGTTTCACCATTCGTTCTTGGTTAAGTTCAACGGTTGCTCTCAAATTTGGCCTGACTAAGTTCAGTCTCGTGTTCAGCATGCGACCCATCAGGAGCGTTGCTGGGGCCTGACCAGTTGATGAGTGCGGAGTGTTACGGTACGTCAATAAGAAGTCATACAGTTTTCTTAGGAAAGTGCCTTTGTCGCGCTTTGAAGCCTCCATGGCCGACTTAAAGGTTCCCACGAATCTCTCGGCCAATCCATTCGTTCTAGGATGATATGGCGCTGAACGTATCAGGCGAATTCCGTTTCGTTTGAGAAAATGTTCGTACTCCGAAGAAATAAACTGGGGGCCGTTGTCACTAACGATTTGTTCGGGTACACCGAATCGTGCAAATATTTCGCGCAGCGCATCGACGGTTTTCTCAGCGGTAGTTGACGTCATTGGAATCACCTCTGGCCACTTCGAGTGAGCGTCAACCACAATCAGAAACATTTTGCCCATAAACTCGCCTGCGAAATCAACATGGATTCTCTGCCATGGTCTGCTCGGCCACTCCCATGGATGAATCGGTGCTTCCTTGGGCATAGCTGCATTAGCTTGGCACCCGTGGCACGTCTTTGTCAATATTTCAATCAATGCCTGGCCACCAAATGTACGACCTAGCGAGGGTTTTCATTTTAACGATGCCGAGGTGACCACAGTGCAGTTCATCAAGAATTCCGGGGCGCAAGCGTTCGAGAATAACTACCCTGATTCCCCATACCAGGCAATTTTGATTGATTGTTAATTTGGAACGTCTTGAATAGAATGGTGCTAACTCAACGTCATGGATATCCCCATCATGCCATCCCCGCATAACGGCATCGTATACCTTCTTTAGCGTTGCGTCTTTCACGGTCTCCTGGCTAATCTCCTTATGAGTGATTGGCAGCGTATCAAACTGACCCAACATAAATACATCCTCGGAGCCATCATCCCTTTCTGTTTCACCAGTTGGTTTCTTATTTAAGGGCAAACGTGACAAGCTGTCAGCGTTTCCATGCATTTTAGTGTTGCGGTATTCAATCGTGTAAGTGTAACCGGCCAGGAACAGCGCATACCGTTGCAAACGAGCTGCCGTGGTTAACGAGATACCCTTTTGTGGGCTAAAAATCGATAGTAAGGGCTCGTGATCTGTCACGAGATTAAACTGCCTACCAAATAGGTAACAGTGGATTTTTTTTTACTGCCCACATAATTCCCAATGCCTCCTTGTCTATTTGAGAATAATTCTTCTCGGCTGAATTCAACGATCTGGAGGCAAACGCTATCGGGCGTTCGCTTCCATCACTCATGATATGTGAGAGAACAGCACCTAGACCTTCTTTGCTTGCATCACAAGCTAACCGAATGGGCATTTCCGGGTCATAATGGGTGAGAACCTGAGCCGAAGTTATCAACCTTTTAACTTCCGCGAACGAGCGACTGCAGTCTGCAGACCATTTCCATATAGTACTCTTCTGCAGTAGCTTGTTTAAGGGCGCCAGAACCAAGGACGCGTTTGGCAGAAAACTGCGGTAGTAATTTACTAATCCGAGAAACGATCGGAGTTGGCTCACATTTTTGGGGCAAGGTGCGTTGACTACAGCGTCAATTTTCTCTTGTGTCTTATGAAGACCTTGCTTATCAAGTTCATGTCCACAGTAGCTAATCCTCGATTTGAACATATCACATTTGTCTAAGTTTGCCTTGAGACCATATTCTTGCAAACGTTTAAGGACTCTTTCAATGGTATCCAGGTGTTCCTCAGTTGACTTTCCCGTTATGATGATATCATCAAGCATGACCTGGGTGTTGGGTATACCCTGTAACACCTGATCGATGGCTCTTTGCCATATTGCCGGCGCTGATGCTATTCCAAATGGAAGGCGATTGTACTGGTATAATCCATTCATAGTGTTAATGGTAAGGAATTTACGGTCCTCCGGGCACACTTCCATTTGAAGATATGCGTTCTTCAAATCTAATTTTGTAAAGTATTGCCCCCCTGCGAGTGTAGCGAAGATGTCTTCTACCCGTGGTAATGGATATTTACTTATTTCTAGAGCCGGGTTGATAGTCACTTTGAAATCGCCACATAGTCGCACGCTGGATCCATCTTTCTTTAAAATTGGTACAATTGGCGTGGCCCACTCCTGTCTCTACAAGTCTATCACGCTCGCGCTCAACCTTTGGTCTCATAGCATATGCCACTGGGCGGGCTTTACAAAATTTTGACTGTGCATTTTCCTTTAGTTTAACACTCGCTTGAATCTGTTTTAATGTTCCTAGATCCGGACTGAATACGTCGTTGTATTTTTCACAAAGGGCCTTAACTTTCTCGATGGCATGGTCAGGAGCTGATTGGGTAATGCACTGTTCGTTCAGCACCTTGACGTTATCTTCGCCTAAGCCAAATGCGCGCTTTACATCCTCTGGGCTCATTCGAAACATTCTTATCCACTCTCTGCCGAAGAGGGGCGGCCCACCATTTTCGGTCACGTATAAATCAACTGCCGCGATCTGTTCATCGTAATGCACCTTTACGCGTGCTACGCCTAGCGGAGTGATACTCTCACCGGAATATGTTCTCAAACGCTTGCTGCTTTTACACAATTTATTTGTGATAAGTTTGTCGTAATCCCCCTTGGATATAACAGAGACTTTCGCCCCGGTATCTAGCTCCATTGCTAATGGCTTGCCTTCAATTTCGACATGTACCCATATGATGCCATCGACTGAAACTTTATTGATCTCAATAGTATCTAGCACCCCCAAGTTACTTCCGTTATCCGAATCGCTGTCTACCGTATTCATTCCTGCGCTACGACAGGCACGTTTCACGTGTCCGACCCTATGACATTTGTGACACCTTGCGTTTTTGAAGAAACAAGAGTTCGCATCGTGGTTTTTATTATTACATCGAGAACAACCCCTTGAGGCCTCAAAATTATGGGCCTGTTCTTTCGCGCATGACTTTTTGCGCGCGGTGTTCTCACGTGTCGAGCTTACTTTATTTACAGACGTACTTTTTTGCAATTCCACGGCGTCTCGAGCCGCGGCTTCCATGGCGACCGCTATTTCTTGTGCCTTAGCTAAGGTTAAGTCCTGCTTACTCAAAAGTTCCTTTTGTGTTTCCTCATTTCTTAGACCGCAAACTAGCCTGTCCCTAATGGTATCTGACAAACTTGCACCAAATTCGCAGTAAGTGCTGAGCTTTCGGAGTTGAGCGATAAATTCTAGAACTCCTTCCCCTTCGCGCTGATCCCGCTTATGAAACCTGAACCGTTCTGCAATAACCAGTGGCTTCAGTGCCAAGTGTTGTTCAAGTATAGTAAATAAATCATGGTAACCTCTAGTTGACGGCAAGTCTGGAGATGTCAAATCTCTCAGTAACGAATATGTTTTTGTACCTATTAGGCTCAACAATGCCGGGACCAATTTACTTTCTTCAATATCGTTCACAATGAAATATTGATCTAAACATTCTTTGTATGCATACCAAGTCTCTACTGTTTCATCAAACACGTCTATTTTTCCAATTTTACTAGCCATATTACCAGTTACAATGTATATAACTAGTCTGGCCCAGAAATCCAGGCACGTCTGGGGCTCAATAAACAACGTACAGAAATGAAGCACCACGCTTAAGTGTGAGTTTTCACGAAACAGGTTTCAGTCAAAATTTACCCATTGGTAGCACCAACAATCGTCATTTCACGCAAATTACGTGCAGACAGGTCCTAATTATTCAAATCCTGGGTTACAGTTCCTTAACTCGTCGCCAATATGTTGTGTTTGCTTCATTAAGCAGCCAACAAAAACGTCGTGAGTTCCGGTACAGAACTTTATTTCGAAAACTGGACTGCTAGCGACCTCTATAGGACAAGATATACAACAATTACAGCATTCTGTCGTTCAGTAACGGCTTTTCCAGACGTTAGGGGTGCTGAACGTGCGATAACATCTGGCTCTTTTGTTAACTGCCCAGCTCAGTCTTTTGTCCCGTATGATAACAAGCAAGCTAATTATCTCCCAGGCTTCAAAGGAAACGTATGGTGTTTGCACGCTATTACCGAACTGTCCTTGTTATTCTAACACTCTTGGTCTACTTAGCAGTGGCTTTATTTCCGGTAAGGGGGGATATGGTTAAATCTTTGGGAAGTTTTTTGTATCTGGCGAATGATGTTTATTCCCAGGTGGGCCCCACACTTTTTTAGGGAGGAGGGGAATGTTGTAATCGTCAACATCATTCGTCCTTTATCTTTCTGAGGTGTCTTGTGATTTGTCAGTTTTATGGTTCCCCGGATGCTTCTTTTATTTATACTGCTGGCGGGAACCCTGCTGGCAGTCTTTCGATCAGCAAGCAATCAGGATGTCAGGGATGAGCACCTGGATTCACAAGCGTCCTCGGCTTCTGATCTTCCCCAATATATGTAGTGTATTGGGGACGATCAGAAGCCGAGGACACCTGTGCCTGGATTGGGTTTTACTGAAGCTTGAATAGCTGTGTTTTAACTGGTGAGTACTTCTGCAGGCCTAGCTAGTGAACCTGTAGTAATACAACAGTATTCTTGAATTTTCGCGATTTACTCATGTTTGGAGAGTGAACGCCTGGACTACCAGTATGAATTAGGCTCTTTTGAACCACTATATAACTGAATACAGATTCCAAAAACAGGCAAAAGGGATAATTAATGCTACGATACTTACTCTGCTCGCCCAGCCATTGACACTGGTGTAAGGTCATGTCATGTGACACACAGCCACGAGCAATTGACAATATAGAAACGCATTTTCAGTAAACTATAAAAAAAACCTTCATGTACCTCAATTTATTATGATTTCGACAAAAGGTGTATGCATCGATACATTCTTTGCAACTGTTTTATGCTGTTTACAGCCAACGTTTTCTATTATAGTGGCTATTGTTAAGTTTGACCTAGTTGGGTCAAAGTCTCTGGTTGGGTGGTTTGCTTGAAGAAAACAGGTCAAAGGATTTCCCTTCATATTGGGAACTCCCACTCCTGCTTCGTGGGTGTTAATATGCTCTCGCCTAGAGTTTTGCCAGGGTACATTTGACGAATAGTAACGTTCCGCAATCAGTAGCACTGGTAACTGTTGTTGCCTTTTAGATGAAAATCTCATGTTTTGAATTCTTTAATCTGAAACCTGTTTTTGTACAAGCAACAAAAATCCCTTTTTTGTCATACAGTCGCGAGCGAAAGGTGTCGCCAGTGTATGTACAAACTGAAAAACGGATCAACTTTCTCATTCATCGGAAAGAAATGCGGGTAACAGTTGCGTGCTTACAAGGTCGTATTCGGTGTCGCTTCAAGAGTGTGTGCTCGTCGATTGTGTTTTTAAAGTAATAATGATGCACAACAAAGGCTTAGGTCGTGGGCCATAAGTACCACTTTCGACTTTCAAATCAAATGAAGTTTGGTCTCATTTGGTTGAAAAAATCGAACAACTTCTCAAAAAATGGCGGAAAATGGTATCGAGGAAAAGAACGAAATTTGTAAGACGAGTCCCAGTGCTGCGAATAAGGACAGCCTCTCACTAAAGTGCATTATGGAGGCATTTAACGCACCTGTAAACGAAGAACAAGCCTGGGCCGTATGTTACCAGGCGATCAAATGCTTGACTGGAGCTGAAGGGATAACGACGTGCACACTGGAAAACGTGATTGTTGAAAAGGATGGACTCGTTCGCTTGAAGTCAAATAACTTTTTAAGTGTTTCCAGCTCAGGTGAGGTGATAGTTGACATAGCACTGTTTCTTTCATCCACTGAACAATAGATTAACTGATATTATAACCTCAGGAAAAATGTGATCAGTGCATGAGTCAGGTACTGAGGTCGGACTTGGTGTACTTGGATGGGACGGTCACAGTGACAGTGTTTATTTCGTAGACCGTATCCACCTAGGCAACACTGTCCACCTATCCAAAACGAAGATATCAGTAACCTGTTTCGCAAACTATCATGTATAACTATCTACAAAATGGTGGGTAGCTAAACACCCTAAGACTATTTAAGCGAAGTGGCAAACTCAACAAAAAAAACTTCCCCTATTTTCTGAAAGGGGAAGATAACCATTTCTCTTGTACTCATGAATCTTGGGACTGCTGATATTTTTCAGATTGTGTGTAAGGCTATAATCTTACCTGTTTATTTATTCATCTCTCAATAAAGATGATCATGTGAAAAGTAAAGCAGTTCTATATTCCCATACCAAGGGCTTGGCTATTCACTGATCCACAGGGGATAATAAAATAATTATCTTTTCAGCCAAGGCCATAAACCTTTTGTTAAATAGTGTTAACTTACACACAGGCTAACTAGGACAGTATATTAAAAGGCTTTCCAACTCCGAAGCTTCAATATTATCGAAGCCTCTGTCAGTGCGAACACTTAACTTTAGTCTAAGTTTACTGAAGTTAACAGCTCTAGTTAACTCCAAAGTGAATAGGTGGATTTAGCAGCGAAGCGTCAGTGGTTCGGTATATTGAGAACACTTTACTTTGCTGCCATCGAAGTTATCAGCAGGTGTCACTGTGTTCGCCAACAGGAGTGCGGTAACTGGTTAATATTTGTTGACGTCTTGTTCCAATATTTGTTATTTTGGCAGTATAAATATTCTGTTTCAATTTGTTCACATGCTTGCTGGATTTTTTTCTTAAAAAATATTGAAAAGTCACTACCCATTTTGTGTACACAAAATGAGTTCCTGCCAAATGTGATACTGACTTAACACAGATCAGCTGCGAAACGTAAAACCATGAACTATCTCCTGAATTCCAACCTCTTCGGTCAATCACTTCAACGGTTGCCATTTTGCTAGTCTAAGGGTCTGAGCTTATTTACAAAGCATGCCTTTCACTCGAGTGATTTTGCATTGTCTTGTATGGTTGTGCTTTTCTCATATAAGAAACATACGGTCTTGGAACACATCCCATGCTGCACAAATACGGTTTCACCTGCCTAGAACATCTAGGTACATCTTTGACATGACAAATGCTCATAAGGGAGAGTGATTAGCTAATGATAATGATTACAATAATCATAATATTAAAAATTGCCTGACACTCAGGATATCGAAGACACTTGCTGCTCAGTCATACTTTTTCACTGCATACAAATATATTTAAGTATTACACCAGAAACCTGATTCGCTATTGTTGATTTAAAAACAAGGGGTGACCTTAATCGCTTGCCTAGCTACACATTTAAAGTTACACTTTGCCTTCTTGCTGGCTAAAAATCAAAAATCAAATTATGCCTTTGAATCTCATAAATTGATCTCTTAATATGATTGCTTTCTATTTTATTGTAACCTATTTATGCCGCAGGCGATGCACGAGCCATTTCCAAGTTCGCTTACTTAAAGTTTTGGTCAACTCCAATAAACTCTGATCGAGCATTTTCTTGGGTCGCTGATGGTTTTGATATTCTTGTAGGTAACGGAAATAAAATGCTATCATGGTAAGGAATATTATGAGACCGATTTTGTGAGTGTAAAAGGCCTAAATAATTTTTTTGTTTTTGGCCAATTACTGTTCCAAATGCAATAAAATTAGGTCAAAACTTATCACATTATTTCCCATTTTATCTTCTTCATGGTCTGCCTTCAGGGTGTTGTCAACTTCTGTGGTTTCATTTGCAGATATTTGTACAAGCTCACATTTCCAGGGTTACAAGATGATTGTTAATATAATTAGGTACTTTTAGTGTCTACCAGCTGATCAGATATTGTGATCAATAAAATGAATTTGTTATCTTCCATTAACAAGATGGTATGCACAGTTTGTACCAAAATAGAACCTGAGTGTTCACCTTGGTGTATTGAGCTAGGTTTTGTACCCTTGTTTAGTAAAGTCTACAGGGAATTAGTTAATTGAAAGTCCAAAATAGTGTTTGTGGCTTCCTCAAGAGAAGTTCGGTAAAACCTCATAACTTAAGGAAAAAAATGGCTGACTCAAGTGAAATTTTTTTCATGCTTAAATATTATGCTATCATTTTAATGTTCTTTATCACAAGCTCACCAATCAGACAACATTTTTAATTTTGTGGTCATTCACAGCAAAGTTAGAAGCCTTTGGTATTTGTTTTGGTCCTAATTTGGTGAAATTTGACTGTATAAAAATATGGACTTGCCACCTGATTGCATTTGATGTCATATGTAGAAGATGTAGAAAGCATTTTTTAAATACTGGTGAAAATTTACTGAATCGTGGTATGTGATGTTTTAAGTACATTATCTTGGGATGAAAAAGGTTTTATCCAGTATTTGTTTCTAACACGTTCCTGTTTGAAAACTAGTTTTACGATTAATGCAGGAAACTAATTATTCTTAGATTTATATGTGTAAATCTGCAAAAACATGCTGAACCATAAAGACTGTAAGTATAAAGTGGCTCATTTGCTTTGCTGTAACTTTGCTGCAAAATTTTATGTAAGTATAAACTATATATTCTGCGATTACATGGACATAGTACTGTAGCATGACAAAAAATCCCTTGTTAGGATTTGAAGATGTAAATTCAGACAGAGTGTAGTCTGGAACACCCCAAAAGAGAGACCATGAAGTTTTCATTTTAAAGGCATTTGTTGTCTAAGCTGTGTATGCTGTTAATATTTTAAAATTAATTGCATTTTGTTTAATTGTTGGTTTGCAAAACCTGTAGATTTTAGCAGTATGTGTGCAACATTCCGTTATTATTTTTCTAAAATTTTATTTAATTCTCTTTTTCATGTATCATCTATTAGAAAGAACTAGCGCAGAAACTCGGGTAAGTTTTTTATGTTGTACTTTAATGTTTACTAATTTCTGTTTTAATGATAATTGTATGTTTTGAAACATGTCTTGTGTACCGTGTTTGGTGGTTGGTGATCCGCCTTTGTGAGTCCTGGCACACGTTAGTGAGTCACTGTGAATTGAGTTTATAGGCCCTTTCATATTGACTTAACTCCGGTCTGAGGGGAGCGACGTAAACACCGCAGTTAACTAGACCGTTCATACTGGCTTCGGTAGTTAATGAACATCGAAGTAGGCAATTGTGTGCGTCGTCATCGAAGTTATTGCAAGGTAGCGTTGCACGCTAAGATTTTTGTCAATTTGGAAATATTCACAAGTGCTAAGTGACATTAAACTTATTTTTAAATCGATTGGTTATTATTAGAGCAAAATAGAAGCAGCTATTAGTGATTAGTGATTGGACCGGTGTTAAGCGTTCATACTGCACCGCAGCGTCGACGCTGCGGTCTTAAATCCACCTATTAACTGCGATGTTAACTGGAGCTGTTAACTGCGATCCAGGACCGGAGTTAAGCGTCCATACTGACCACAACTCCCCAAACCGTCGACGTTAGTGTGAAAGACCCTTATGGGACCTGTGAACCATGTTTAAATAAGTCATGAACTATATGCTATGTTTATGACTGAGGCACCCATGTTGTTGAATGTGTTAGCCACGCTGCTGAATGTAGCAGCCACGTGGTTTGGTGGTCTGTGAACCGGATTTGTGAGTCCTGACAGGAGTTTAAGAGTTGTTGTGCATTGAGTTCATCTGACCTGTCAGCTGTGTTTAAATAAGTTAGGAACTATGTTTATGAATGTGGCAGCCATGTTGTTGAATGTAGCGGTTTTGTTGTTCGGATATTACCTGGGTTCATAATGTAAAATTTGAAGAAAAATGATTGGTGAAAACACTAATGATTTCATTAGAGAAAATGCTGATGTTTTGAAGCCAATGTGACCAGCTGTCCAGAATTGGGATCATTATCACCAGCAACTACTAATTTGTTTCCTCACCAGTTGAATCAATCTGCTTTGAGGCGAAAATTGTTGTCAAAACACATTCACTCGCGGCCATAACTTGAATAATGTGGTGATAAAACAAAAGCGTTTTACTCCTGCACATGTGTGTCCATTGATATAAGCGGTTTGTTAAAACAACAGCAGTTTTAGGATAACCCAAACCGCCCGATGAAAGCGCCAGTAAAAGTGCGACACTAGTAACTTGGTCACATGATTTGCATTTCTGCTACTAACGAAAGTGCTTGTGAAAACTGTTTGAATACGGGGTATTAAAGACACCCATAGAACACTCTGTGACAGGGATTCTTATTCCTGTGCTGTATTTTGCTCAAAATGTCCATTCCACCATTGCCCATTAATAAAAGCGTAGAATCTTAACAATTTTTGCTGTGGCTCGTTTGTGAAACATGCCCCGTTCAGCGTTTGACCGAGATTACAGACATGGTGTTGACAATATAGTATCCATCGTAACTTAGACCATAAAACCTCACTGTCTCCCAGACATTTTTTTATTTTAATTTCTCTCACTGGTAAACTTTAAGTACCGAAAATCTGACACGGTGTTCTCTATTGATAAAATGAAGCCATAACAGTTAGATCGGGTCGTTGTTCTAGTACAGTATAATCTCAATGCTTCTGGACAAATTTAATTGACAGCTTTGCCTTTTCGTTTTTTAAAAGCTTCAAACATTGTTGCGAATGTCCACAAGTTTCAGAGTTTAATTGGTAATGGCAGCTGTGATACAGAACATCATGAAAATGGTAATTTAATTCACTGTGAAAAAGGGACATAAACTTTCTATAATGCATGCCATATTGTGTCCTAAATTGATAAGAATTTGCCGTAGTTCCTGATTGGCTTTTCCTGAAACTTGAGCTCTTGAAGGAGACCTGGTTCTTATTCAGAATGGAAAACAATGAGAAATAACTACCTTAAAAGGGCAGGGATAATTTTTAAAATTTTTATATAAAAAACTCGCTCATTTGCAAATCATACATTTTGTGACATGCAGCTAGACCACAGTCCTTTGCAAAAATTGCAATATTTTGTTTTTGTGAAGAAAAGAACTTCATATCGAAAATGAAAATAACATATATCAAAAAAACTCAAGGGAAAATGAATTTTTCGGGAGTGAATGCAATTTGATTCTTCTTGGCTGAATTGAGAATGAACTCAAATGTGGCATATTTACAACATTTCAAACTCTTCTAGTTGAAAACACTAAGCTCTTGTTTGCATTCACCTCAGTCAGTGCTCAATGCACAATTTCCAAGAAGACTAGGAAATCTCCAGGCCTCAAGCCAATAACCTTGTTGTGAATGATCACCTGCTGAGAGCAGCAAGGATTCAGTTTCACTGAAGATATGTTTGCCAGCCAGCGTCTAAATATGAACATCATCTGAGTGGAACATTGCCGTCTAATGATGGGAAATATGATCGAGGTGAAGAGAGGATTTTTGCCTGGTACTTAAAATGGCACTCACAATGATTCATTTTTCACCAATACAATGGGTGTTTGTGTTAGCATTTCCGGCTTGCTAAATTCATATCCTCTCCTCGAAAAATAAGTTTACGTATCAAGTGCTTGTGTGGTGAAAAAAACCATGTAGTACTTTAAAATTGTTTTTTGAATTTTTTTGATGGTATTGTGCAGCTATTGAATTCCAGGATTTGTCATTTTGACATGAAGAAATTAGTCAAGGGTTATAGTTACTTAAATTGGATCAAAATCTTGAGTTATTTTGTTGGTTGTGGTGTTGTTTTCATCTAATAGATTTGTGGGATACAAAATTTGTAACTCATTTCTAGACTCCAAAATCAGTTTTCAACTTGTGGCCTGTTCAACAAAATGATGCATTCATGGTCAACTTAGTTGCTAGTTCAACGACACTTTCATGATTTCCATAACCATAAATGTTCAGGTTAACGCCCTGGGCGATTAAATTGGCAAACCCAAAAAATCGGGGGTGGGCGGTTAACTAGACATGGGCGCTTAAACGTGAAACTTCAAAAAATCCAGGGTGGGCGGTTAACCGAACATGGGCACTTATTACGACAGGCAAGCGCCCTGGGCGGTTAATCTTACCTCGTGATCTAAGTACCCACACCACACACGTAGTCGTAGGCCTACTCGGAATGCGTAGCACTTTTCAAAGAGCGTTATCGTCACGTCGCCACATGGCGGAAAAAATGTCATAACAGCGTATGATCCTAACAAAGGTTATCATGCCCTCAGATTAGTTATTCACTATTAAATTTACATAATTGCTGAGTAATAGCCCCGTGCCGTCCTGCGGTCTTGTTATTTAGCCCTGTAGTGTAGAGCGCAGACGACCACTGACCACGCAGTCTCTACTTGGATTGCAACTATTTCGTCTTGCTAAAGTGCGCGCGTGCAAGCTTCACGTGTTGCAGAGGTCACAGCAGACATCAGATTTATGGTTACAGTCTCGTACTAGCTGCTAAGTTCATAGTCAGAGAGCAGTTTTAAAGTTGGTTGTAATAAAAGTTTGAACACCTTAATTCTGATGTTTTCTGTGTTTGGGATGTTTATAGTCAACACTCCGTGACTCAATGACATTTTCAGCGTATGGTTCTGTGGCTTGCTGTTTTATCTCGACTGCCCGGCATTGCTCACTTGCCGTTGCGCCAAACATGCTCGGCAAAGAAGTAGGCCCAAGACAAGAATCGGGGTTAAGCGGCCGTGTGCCACTCGTCAATCAAGAATAAAATTTCGAGCCACGGCATAAATATGTGATAAAACGCTACAAAACAGCGATGTTTCAATTCATAAACGATCCTTACCAAACTTCGTGATGGAAAAACATTTATTTTTTATGCAAGATGTCCAGATTATCCTATTTATATCACTTGCAATATCGCACTGCGGCACTGTTCGGTCCCGTTATTAGCGCGCAATGTCTCAGTCGGCTGACAATCGTGACTTGGAAATGCCGTCAAGTAATATAACGGCCTCTTTCAATATGCATCTCGTTTTTTATGGCCAAAGATAGCGGCGGGATTCAGCACGCGCTTAAGGCCTACGTGCGAGTCACCTGTCAATCACATGTTGGTGTCAAGGCAACATGCACTCCAAAGTGTGGGAACTTGCGCGCGTGCACCACTACAAAGTCACACATCAAAAGAGAATAGCGACAGTCCTAAGTAACAGAAACGGGCGTGACTATATACTTTTAACCATTGTCTCATTTCTCTGGCCTGATTTTTTGGAATGTATGTTTTATCAAGAGCACTGCAGACGAAAACTCAGCGCGGCAGACAAAGTCTCTGAAAGCGGAGGTTTTGACGCCGGTGGCGTTCTTAAACTTTGCAAACATGGGAAGAAAATAAAGTGACAAAAACGTTCAAGTATTATATTTTGAAGTGATTCCATGACCCAAGACAATAACTCGTTACTTGTATAATTGCAATTCACATTGCTAAACCACCGTCTCGGAGGCCCGGCGTCGTTGCGCTCATTGTGATCATCGATCTTTTTCTAAAAGTCGGGGAATCGCGCGTTTCCTTAGCACTGGGCGCTAAATCTTCATTCTTTAAAAGTTGGGGATGGGCGCTTAACCGAGAGGTGGTCGCTTAACTGGAAATCTTCAAAAATTGCAGGGGGGCGCTTAACCGAGCAGTGGGCGGTTAAATCGAAAATCCACCTAAAGTAGGGGGTGGGCGGTTAACTGAGCATGGACGTTAACCCGAACGTGTTGGTTGTGGTGTTATTTTCATCTAATAGATTTATGGGATACAAAATTTTTAACTCATTTCTAGACTCCAAAATCAGTTTTCAACTTGAGGCCTGTTCAACAAAATGATGCATTCATGGTCAACTTAGTTGCTAGTTCAACGACACTTTCATGATTTCCATAAATTTGCACAAAATGAGTATAGAGCCAGGTGCCATCCCGGCAATAGTCACTGGTAACCATATTTCAATCGATTGGTCTTAGTTCTCATGAAAACGCTTTATGGCTTGTCTAAAGTTATAACTTAGGAGATAAGAACATTCTTTTCACTAGAGAAAACAAAAAGTATTTGTGTTCATTGTGGTTTCTCCCACATCTTTTTCATGGCTTTGTCCACTCCAACTCAAACTGTGTTCTGGCCTTTCCCCCCTGGCTTCGAAGCTTTCGTGTTGTGGAAGCTTCGGTCAATGGCAACACTTAACTTCAATCTTGAATCGAGTTTAACAGGGCGAGTACACTTCAAAATTGGTGGATTTAACAACGAAGCATTGGGACTTCGCTACAATGGGAACTCTTAGCTTCGATGCCATCGTAGTTATCAGCAGGGGTCATGCATGTGTTTGCCAACAGTGGGCAGCGACTGGTTACTAATTATCACTATAGTTGTTCTAATAAATATTGTTTTGGAAGTTTTTGTATTTTTTCCATTTATCAAATGTATTTGCTGGATTCTTTATGTTAAAAAAAATCAGTGAACGTAAAGTGCATTCAAAACGAGTTCCCACTTCCCTCCACTCCACACCACCTTTGTCTGGATCAGCTGTTAGCCTGCTCAGCAGTTAATTTTTTCAAATGTCATTTTCTACTACATTGCCATTGTCCCAACGTGGCAACCAATGAAACTGATGTTCTTGTTTCCATTTGGGGAGAGGGAGAGAGGTCCTTGCCATACAGACTGTCAAAAAGACTAAGGCATGTGACCAATGGTCATATTAGCACTGTCTTGTGATAACTTTGCTGAACTCTGAAGCTAATGGGAACACTAATGCTCAACTTTTTACTTTTAAAATCACAGTTAACATTTGGTAGTGGCAAAGTTACTGTGTGGGGAAGGGCCTTGAGTTATGGTGAGCTGTGATTTCATGCCATATGTCATTTACTAGATAATCAGTATGGACTGCCAATATTTTTGATTCCCTAATTTTTTCTACATCACAATCAGTGACATTAGATGACTTCAGTATTACAATCACCATACTTAAATAAGCTTGTGGGCTTGATAACTGCAATATTTGTCTGCTGAACAGTTGAAAATTATGTCTGGATTATTACGAACTGTGTTTGTAACGCGACAGTAACTAACGTTTGATGATCAAGTTCCCAGAGGGCTGGGTCATTTGAGTCAGTTTCCTGCTATCATCCCAACTCTCCTGTTTGAAGTGTTTCAGTCCATAGGACGCACAAATTCTTCTACTGCAGCTTCTCTCAAAATAGGTGGCAAAATTCAAACCCATTATGACAGTGAGTCAAAACAGGTTATGGTAAACTGAGGACATTACAGACTGTTGAGGTCTCTGGAAGTACAAGCTGTCAGTCTCACTTCAACTACCCGGGTATGTCCTTGCCGGTGTACCAACAGTTCAGTGAGAGGCTTAATAATGCTGGTACTGGTTGTCATGCTACAAATATTCAATGAATATACATTTCCGTGTGACAGTAGGTAAAAATGGTAAAAGTTCTGGTTGACCGTGACAATGGTTTAAAATGCCAATGGTTGAAAGTTTTGAAGTCAAATTCGAAAGTTTAATAAATGTTGTAAATTCAAAATTATTTTCATCAATTTGAACTATTGTCTGCGTATATTTTTACCCATCAGTAGTCTGATGTTAACTATGTTTTGGAAATGATATCGCATATGTTAGAGAATTCAAGTTAACTTTTGTTGGAAAACATGTCCAATTTTAAAGGTAAAATGCCAACATTTTCTAAATATTTATACTTGCAAGAATTTTAGTGGCAAATGAAAATTTGAATGTTCTCAGCACTGCTGTATGTGAGAGAAATTTAAGGTTCTCTATCAAAACAGTCAAATGGGACCTTATTGTCAGGTCCGCTATCTATTCACTAGGGAAATATCTACAAAATAAATTTTGACTAGGTAAAATATATTCTTTAAAAGCAGAAAGCCTGTAGAATTTGAATTTTGACTTTTTACTAGTCTGTTATTAATTTGGATAACGTGATTGTGTCTTTTTCATAAAATTTATTTAAAGAGGAAAGCATGATGACTGTCACTGGTAGAAATAACATTTACATTTTACATTTTATTCAATATAAATAAAAAACAGTTTTCAAAAATATGTCATTTTCATTTTATGTAACATCAATTTTTTCAAGTAATTGATAGAGTCCTCATGCAAAAGCGGAACATTCCTAACGACATTTTGGTCAGCAACATATAAAGCTCTATATAATTATTATATGGTTTGCAAGAGTTTCATATGAATCTGATTAGCTTTTTCCGAGAGCTTTTTCCGAGAGCTTTTTCCGAGACATAATATTCCGAAGTTTGCCAAATTTGGATGTGTTCTATGGTTCTACATAGCCCTAATAAAATAGCTGGCCTTCTTCATCATTATGTGGAAGTTTAATTAAGCAGTCACCAGGTGTCACCAATCTATCAGAATGTGGTCACATGATATAAATAAACACCTACATTTTCAAAATTGCAAAACAAGTATCTGGACAGAATGAATGTTCATAGCTGGCGTCATAGAATATACCTACCAGGGACCTGCTTGTGTTTGCGAACCTAGCTTTTGAGCCCGCGTGCACCCTTCGTTGGAGTACCGGCAGGAATCTTCATGTCGCTTGGTCACCAGTGGGTTGACCTTGGTGGTTATCCAGTGCCGCTTGATGGCTACCACTTGCGAGGACTGAGGCACTGATAAATAGTTGGTGATTAATATCCACTGTCTCAGTCTGTTCAATTTTAGTTTATTGCTCATGATTTCGACTGGGTATTAATGGTTTCTGGTAGGTGCCCACCTAGGCGAAGTAATCTGACAACCCTATAGCTCGAAGAGAATACCGTATGGATACATCACCCAACATTTGCAAACCTACAGGCAAGATACTATTTAAAGAAAATAAATGTTGAAATCGTAATATCAGAGAAGCAGTGGAAATCATGAGCAATAAACCAAAATTGAACAGACAGACACAGTGGATATGAATTTCTAGCTATTTATCAGCCCCTTCTCACAAGTAACAGCCACCAGGTGGTGTTAGACAACCACCCACTGGTGACCATGTGACACGAAGATTTCCGCCAGTTCCCCAACAAAGGGCCAAGGACGAGCGCGAAAACTAGGTCCGCGAAACGCAAACAGGTCGCTGATAAGTGACTACTTTACCCCCTATAAGAAGTATCAGGAAAAATGTCTGCGGTAGATTGAAGCATGCTGTAAGGCATGACTAGTGTTGAACGTGAACATTATTGATGGAAACTTAATAGACTTGCAAAAAAGAAGGTTCTTTACGAGAGAGATGCTTTGTTAGAAAATTTCCTGTTATACATATAGTGTCTGGTTACTATTACTCCAATGGGAATATTCCTCAGCCGATGACTTCACTAATGCTTCTGGGTACATCCATGCTCAATTTCTTAGATGGTAAATTCAACACTTTATGCACCCATGTGCCTACAATAACATATGTGGGTGTATATTGCCGCCATCTCTGCATGGGCAGCAGCTGCTACTCTAGGAAGATCTTCAGTGAAAGTTGACAGATGCATTCCTTATTGTTTTGATGACTGATGACGACTTTTAGATGGATCCAACTACTGCTGTGTCCCCTAGGTGTCATTACTTGGCGGAATTCCCAGAATTCCGCCAAGTATGTGGTCTGTTTCCGATTTCACATTCAAATGCTCATAGAGGCCGCATTTTTTGACGTACAGAGCTGAAACTTGGTACGATTATTATAGAACACGTGTGCTACAACTGTGCCGAAAAACGTTGACTTCTGGTTAAAGATGGCGGAAATATTGACAATGACGCATGCGCACCTCGATATCTGGCCAAAAACATTTTCTCCTGTAGAGGGTGCATTGGCGAACCAATCAAACTGGTCACGTGTTTGTTGCTATTGATCAGCTTTTATAAAATTTTGTTTAACCAGAAGTCACTATCAAGATGGCGGCTCTGGTGCATTTTCACCCATTTTCAATCGTTCTGCTGTCGCATTTTTAACGGGAAGAGCAAATGACGTGAATTTTTGCATGTGGATTCCTTGAAGTTTGCTCTTTCAAAAGTTCTGTGATAACGTTTTTCTCAGACTTACCGTTTTCGAGTTATTTGACTTTGAATTTCAGAAAAACGTAAAATTTCAATTTTTTCAAAAAATTTATGGAATGTTGCAAAACTATCAATCTAGATAGAGTTTTTGACGGGCTTTCAGAAGATATTTTCCTTTTTTGCTACAACGTCTACTTTTTTAATTATTCGAGATTTTCTGATAGCGCTGTTCCTTTATTGACGGCTCTTGCTGCACTGATGTTGGTTTAGCTTCTATTGAACAAGACCATGAAGACATTGCTCATAGAGGCCGCATTCTTCGACGTGCAGGGCTGTTGGTTTAGTTTATTTGAACAAGACTGTAGCTTATTTCTTACTAATTGATGACATCTAAGTTTGTCGTATGAATGTTATGATGTTGTTCATCATCGCCACCTTCATCATCACAATCATCGTCGTTAATTTTGCCTATTGTCGCTCAAGACTGTAGGTAGCACTGAACAGTCAAGCCGAGGCCACGGAGCATTTTCTAGTCAAATTTGGTGTTTTTTGCAAATAGCTTTAATATGTTGTTTGGAGTTCCTTCTTGGGTTTTCATGAAATTTGGAAAATGGCTTTCTATCAACGTCTTCCCGATTTGACATGTTCTGTAAAGACCCCTATGGTAGTGGCGATTTTATTACGAGCCGATTTTTGGTATCCGCCTTTCTGTGTGCCAAGCCACTCAAAGATTCATTATGAAATTTGGCAGTCCTGAGAAGATTGAGATCATGTTTATCCTTGATCTTCGGATACATTCATCTACTGTAGTGTTTCTGGTGATGTATCTCGGTAACCATTTGCAGGATCTTCATGAAATTTGGCAAGTGTTCTTTTAGGACTGTGGCAACAGATGACGACAACTTTCCGACGGATATAGCTACCACTGTGCCCCCTATTAGCAATTTTAGTTTTTTTGTGTTTACCTCTTTATCATCAGAGTTCCTAGACATATTTTCATGAAATTTGGCACATAGGTTTCCAATGAGAAGATGACTACCATTATAGCTTTTCTCTTTCCAAACAAATTTGATGTATTCTGCAGCATTTATTGTCCATTTTTGTTATAATGAATTGTTCTTGGTAAGTGTGACAACGGATGTCGATGAGTTTCGGACAGATGTCACGGATAACGCTGCGATCTTGTAGCACATCTTGTTACATTTACCCTTTTATCTTCAGAGTTCCTCAACAGTATTTCAGGAAATTTGGCACACAACAACATGTTTTTCGGAGTTCCTCAACAGTATTTCAGGAAATTTGGCACACAACAACATGTTACTTCAGAGTTCCTCAACAGTATTTCAGGAAATTTGGCACACAACAACATGTTACTTCGGAGTTCCTCAACAGTATTTCAGGAAATTTGGCACACAACAACATGTTATGTTTTCAGACAGATCAGACCTACAGTGGCCACCAGCATTGACCATTTTTATCATTTTTTAGTTTGTTTTTGGCATCAGTCTCTGCATTCATTCAAAGGATGACTAAGAAAAACTTGTCATTCAATGTTTTGTTAGTGACAGCAGTGAATAATGTTTTGTTAGTGACAACAGTGAATGTGACGGTGATGTTTGGATGTTCCAACTACTGTGGTGCGGCACAGTGGTAATTTTTTGCAAGACAGCTGTATTACCGAAGCTCCTTTGCTGAATCTTCGTGAACATGACGGCATATCATAATGTCTTTCAGATGGATCCCTCTACTATGCAATGTAGTGGCAATGTTGCTTTTATGTTTGCATTCGAGTTCCTGGAAAGATTTTCATGAAATTTGGCAATTAGGTACCTACTAGAGAGATGATTAGTGAGGTCGTGCTGTTTTCAGACGTGTTCAACAGAACTGTGCCACCTAGTGGCCAGTTTTATAATACTAATTAACAACCCTAAAAGCATTCCATTTGCAATTCAGTTGGGAAACACATTTCAACGCCTTGCGTTGCTTTTATTATGAAAAGTTAACTACCGAATATCATTTTAACATATGTAACTAAAATGTAGAAATTGTCTAGCCGGGTTCCCAACTTGGATTTTGACTCTGTTTATCTAAGGACAATCAAAATTCATTTTTAGACATGACACTTCTCAATGACCCAGATGTATTATCTGTGCTTCTAACTATGACCTGAAGTTCTGTATCTATTTAATTTCACAATGCCCACATTTAATGTGTTATATTATGACTCAGCCATTCCTATTGTGGGTGTGTCCTTGTAATGATGCATCCTACCTGTATTATTTCATGCCATCATGATTGATAATTTATTGCCCATGTATAATAACAAAACTGAAAATTGATGCAACTGATACTGTAGATGTGTTTAGTAGTAAAAAATGTAAATAATATACAAGTATTTTATTGGTCATTCATTCATTGGCTTGGGGGGGGGCTAATTAGTCATATGAGGGGGGTTTGGCTTTAGTCATATGAGGTCAGAGACCATTGCGGGAGAGCTATAAGCCTCACTGACAACCTCCAGTGAAGGTTAGCGGCAGCTCATGTCAGGACTGACATGGACAATGAAGAACTTGAATTTCTGGTGTAAGGGACCTCTCCCGTAGAAATCATCAGCATACAGGCAAATCACTGGGGTTCCTTATCATATGAATGTCCTCGTGCTGAGAAATTACCTTCTGCTCTCATTCTATTCAAACGTTAAAAAGAGGGACTTATGTTCAATACCGAGTCGCTCATTGAATGAAGTAGTAGTCTGTTCATTTTGTTGTGGCCATATTTTCATATCTTGACATAAATTGTCAGTTAGGTTTCACTTGAGGCCGGCAGCTCAGCTGAGTTCATAGCTCTGCTTCTTCGCTAACCCTACTGCCCTCATCTGTATTGTGTAGATAATATTGCCTTTGACCCATGTTTGACAGGGCAACCAGAATTTAATGTCATTGAACTCTGTTGTTTATGCATTTGTTTGTTTTTGAATTAAAGTGAACAGTAGGGAACCCTGATAAAGTTTTGATGCAGGCAAGCTCTTGGTAGGTGAATGTGTATTTTGTCACCGCAAGAATGAGTGCTCTATGGTAAAATTTCTGCTTGTGAACAAAAGTAATTGAAAATTTGCCCTTTTTTATTTCTAAGGTCTTTAACATTTTTGTGAATGCCCAGAACTTTTTAAATTACTGTGGTGGTTGCTGAGGCGTAGAAGTTTGGTGTGGTATAACATTAAAATATATTTATATGAAAAAATCAGACAATAAATTTCCCTTGCAAGTCTTCGGGTCCTAATTGGCGAGATTTTGCTAGGTGAATGTTCATTAAAATTCTATCCAAGTGAATATTCACTAAAATTCAGTCCAGGTGAAGGTTCACTTAAATTCTGACTGAACTATTTGGTAGCTGTAAAGCACAAATTAGAAAGACCAGCATTTTGATCACACTACTATTGGCAATTTTGATTACGTAATAATTGTGGGTTAATGATTGCTTGCAGATCTGTCTGGTCATAAAAGATCTCACTCAGAAAATTTGAACCTCTGAGATGATACTTTAGCTATCCGTTATGGACACATCACTTAATATCAGCTGTATTTGGAAGTATGCACAAGCTTACACAAATTGAATTGATAGCAATGCTCTATATTATACTATCGATTGGCATATCCTATCCTGGAATCCGTTGTTACAATTTTAAATGGTATTTGCCCAATTTCCACAACTTGGTTGCCATGGTGGTCATCTTAATGCATTACATTTTGTTGTTGCAGTATCTGGTCAGATATAACAAAATCATATCGAGTTCTTTTGTTTACATTGAAATTCCTTTGGAACAAAAACAAATTTGCAAGGCTTCTACAGTTGGAAATAAAGAATATACAAAGAATTGTCAAAAGGATATTAAACCTTGTTGTCATTTCAACCGATCCTGTTTCAGTCTGTTCCCTGTTAAGACATCACCAATGTACCACTTGATTGATAGCACAGTACAACTAAAACACTGTCTCTAGTCTGTATATCACAGTTCTTTGTTGGTTGTCTTTCATAGTTGTGATGTAATTCACCTTAACCATTACTCACACTTTCAAGTTAAGCAGACTTTATAACAAGTTTTCAATTTTTGATCCAAAGTTTTAGTGTTGTCAAGGGTTACTGTTTAAGAGAGCTGGACAAAGTTGTTTTTAGTATCTGTGAATAGGCCAAAATCTGGTTCAGTGTCCTTTTAAGTGAGTTGTGCACTAATGGAACTATGAAAACAACATAGTAAAAATTTCTCAACACTTAGTTTTCTTGAGAAATACCACAAAAAGGTATTTGACTTTTCCATTTTTTTTGCTATCAAGTTAATATAAACTAAACTGAATATGTTTTACCGTACTTTCAGCTGATCAGGTCTATTGGCAGTGTGGTGTACGGTGCTCTAGATTACGGAGTGAACGATAGCGAGGAGCGAAATCTGAGTGAGTCTCTGGAGGACTTGATAGAATGTCTGACCACGGGTACAGATGATGATGATAGTCAGACTGGTGATGAAGGATTTGAGAACGACGTTTCTAATATCACACCTGCTGAGGTGATGCAGGTAAGACCTACGGGAAAGTTTCAACTTTTTTGTTGCGCAATAGATTCATCCATCTGTTTGATGTTTAAAGGGATATTCTTGTCTAGAAAATAATTTCACAGCAATTATCAGTAGTGCGGAATCGTACTTTAAATGTATTGAAATTGTATAGCCTTGATGTTGGTGAAGACAAGAATTGGTAATTTGTGAATAAAGTCACAATAACAAGTGATTTTATTGCTTAATAACACTGGTCAAACTTCAACAATAATCTCAAAATATTATTTTTCGGATGCAAAGTCAAAATGTGCCTTTAAAGTAGTTACTTGTTGTAGCAGGACTCTTGCATACCTTGATAACACAGAAACATTTGTTTTTAGGACCTAAACTTGGATACGGTACGGTACCGTAGTTCCTTCCTTAATATGTGATAACATGTATGCCTGTGCATGCAATCAAAATGCAGCTGGATTAATAGCTTGTTCCAATGTCTAGATGTGTGCAGACCATCTTCAGAGGCAGGAAGATGCCCCAGATCACTACAGAGCTGTGTGTCGGGCATTGGTGACTGAGGCTGCCGACCTTCTAACATTCTTAGAGAAAATATCTGCCAACAAAGAGGTAGCTGACTATTCACATCTTTTCTAGAAAGCTTCAGTACCTTGTTAGTAATACCAGCTGCAATGAACAACTGTTGTGCTCCTTCGCTGTTTCTCAAAATGTCTTAAAGATACTTCCTATGGTAATTTTTTGGTAATTTTTTATAAAAAGTGCTGCACCTCAAATCAATTTTCAGGTATCTGCACATTTGGATCAACTGATAGACGACTTGTCACAATTTGTAAGAGGAGTCAGTGTGGCCTAGTGTGATTGGTACCCGTCTTCCTTACTCGAGGTCGTGGGTTCAAGTCCCACTGAGCCACACTGCTAGACCCTTGAGTCAGGGTTCTAGCTCTTCAGTTCGGTTTTAACTATATATTAATAAAGCACAAAAATATTTCCAGGTGATCAGTGCAATGGGCCCACATGTGTGGCCTGAGCAACGTGTACCAGACCGCCTGCAATTATTTTTTTTATATCACAATTTGTTCCCGGGGCTCATTTTATGAGTCTGACTTGAGTCCATTAGTGTTATTACGCTCCCTCATCACACCTGAGGAATAAAAGTTTACCAAAGTAGTTATGAGCGCATTACAGTCTAGAAATAAGTTATAGAAATCATCTCAGTACCTACGTGTAACTATTATGTGTATCTTCTCAGGTGCTGTGCATTACTGATTAAGGTTATCTCAAATCTTATTTAGTGCCTTCATTCTAACTCGTATATCAACAAACTAAGCTTTCAGTTGTCAACTAGAAAGAAAAAAGATAAGGGAATATAAAAACATGTTTTTTATTTATGCACCCTTATTGTTATTACGTTAACACCTTTTTAAGTCAAAATTTCATTTTTAAGAAAGGTACATTCATAGCAAAATAACTTTTTTAAATGAAAACTTCACCAGTTACCTCAAAAATGCTGTGAAGAATTTTTGATTAGTCTTTTCATTTGGTTTCTATGACAAATCAACTCGCAAAACTTAAGAGTTATTCTTGTAAAAAATAGAAGTTGTGTTTATCTTTGTTATATTACGCAAAAACTAGGCCTTTATATCAAAAATCCTAACAGGGTTTTTGAGAGTGATGAATAAATATAAGTTTGGAAAGTTTCAGCGAAGTTCACGAAGCCCTTTTCAAGAACTAGTGTTCCTTAGTTCAAATAAAGTCAATTTGCCGAAGCCGAGAAAAAGCCGATTAAACTGGGACAAGTGAAAATCTCAAAGTTTTCAGTTAATTATTCAGTGAAAACTTGTTTTCAGCAATTATAACCTATACATGCCTTAACCATGTTCCTGTTTCAACGTTCACTCGCAATGTCTACTGAATTAATTTTGCAGTGCGTAATTAACTTAATTATCATTAAAACGTACCATCCCCAGCCATGAGGTGAGATCAACTGTTACTGTTGCTTTTAAGTAGGTCACAGTTCATACACATAGTCTGTACACATCACTTGCTGGGAGACTGATATGAAACCAAGTAAGAAAGAAATAACAAAAATTGAGTCAGTGGTTAAAGCATGTCGTTAGCATGAGATCAAAACAGCAAAATATCAATGTTCTTATGAGTTACGGAATTTGGGTGAGGATTTATCTCTTTCACAACTTGCTGTGTTCATGGCCACAGAGGCATGAGGCGACTCATAGCCTTCGTTCTCAGGGATCATATGCATGTAGATGCACAACTGCCTCAGGATCAAAACTACGAACTTTTGTCATTGTTTTCCCTGGCACCGTTCTATCATAAGTACACCTCGTTGACTCAATATTATGACGACTTGGTGAATGAAAGGACTGAGGGTTCATCCGAAGCTGCTCTGTACCTGGCGTGAGATTCGATTTGAGTGCCAGCCTTGTAACCTTTGACCTCGGATAAGTAGTAAACTATCCATGTGGTTGTGCGGTTCCAAGGTGGTTCTGCTAAATCTTTTTCCTCATTACGTGGTATATATTTTGTATTTGAGGTTCCCCGAGAATGAAGATAAGTTATTTTAAGAGACACACGTGAAATATAAAAATGGCCTGTTTTGGTGAATAGGGTTTGAGATAACCTTAAATGATATTTAATTATTTTTCAAAAATAGCTGTGTGGAGCATGTGACCAAATTTCTGACTTAAGTCTATGCCATTATGAAACAAGCCCCCCATTATTGTTAATATTTGTTGAGTGTTACAACATTTCAGACTCTTGGTTATACTGCAGTAAATCATTAAAAAGGAAATCTGCTTAACATATTGAAGTCTGTAAAGTGCTGAACACACAGTTGATTTAAGTGAAAACGTGGACATGCTTGTACCTAAATAACATCAGAAGGTCTGCCTTTAGCCAGAAACATTTCATCTTGTTGAACATATGCAATGAAGGTCATTGAAAAGAGTCTTTGATGTATAAATTATAGATTGACCACTTACTTACTCTACCACCTGAGTCAATGTTTACATGTTAAGGTTGTTCACATACTTGCTGGCCAGTATCTCTTCTAACTAGCGCATTATGTCACTTTATATATTTATGGTAGGTGCTCATTGGATCTCTTCTCAGTTCTGATGAGTCCTACAAGCCTGTTTTGCATTATTTCTTGTGTAAGTGCACAAGCCATTAGTAGTTCAGTGTTCCCCACAACCTGTATTGACTTGTCACATTGCGTGGAGTTTAAATTATGCCTTGACAAGTTTGGCTTACTTGCGTTTAGTTTGAAAACCAAATATGCAACGAGTTAGAAAATTTTGGAGATTAGCCATTTCTTAAGCAAATCGGGTGACTTTGTGGACAATGTATTTATTTCAAGACTTAGCACATAAACTCATCACATGGATTTTTGAACACATACATAAATTTTGTAATTCCAGTCAAGTTTGAGTTTTTTGTTGAGGAGAACACTGTAGTGTATAAAATTTGGGTTTTTCAGTGTTAGGAACTAAATGTTTTCTCCATAATTTATTTGAGTGAAAAATAAACAATGTTTATCTTTCTCACAGATTTGCATGTTCTTTTCCAGTATGTGGACAACTCTACTGATGACGATTTTGATGAACTTAGGAATCTGGGTCGGATTGAATGGGTAAGCATTATTGATTGTGTATTAAATGTCAGTAGCTGTCTTGAGATATTATATTTGAAAGCAGTGCTCAAAATCTTTGTTTGATATGTGCTACAAATATGTTTTCACTGTTGTAGGGAATTTGGATTGTGCTATAAACCCGCTTTCCATCAAAAAGCTGCCTGTTGACCTGTACCACTGTACCTGTTGACCTGTACCACTGTACCTGTTGACCTATACCACTGTACCTGTTGACCTATACCACTGTACCTGTTGACCTATACCACTGTACCTGTTGACCGGTATCACTTACAGTTATGAAATTGTTTTCAACCTGTTCCTCACAATTTCCGAGGTGATTTGTAGGTTTGGAAAGAAGTGACAGATCATTATTGCTTTAGACCATACTCAACAGGATGTCGCAGCAGATGATTTTATATGCCGAGCAGACGGTCTTAAAGAATGACAAAATGTCAGTTCTTTCCAAGCCCACAAACTACTTTCTCTTGAGTTAGGAACAAGCTTAGACTTGTTTTATAGCAGTAAATGGTTCAAGACATAAAATTATTTTGCAAAACACAAATTTATACCTGCTTTTATTGCACGTCCTTTTACCTTCAGTCGTATAGTTTGCATCAGAATAGATCTTGATGGTATCTTAGTGCATTGCCGTCTCATGTTGAAATGCGTCATGCTGTCTGAATTGACCTATCGCCAGGATTATGACGGACGGCTTAATTGACCAATCAGAACGCAGCATTCTTGGCACACCTTCGTCTGCCTTTCCAAGCCGCCATTTTACCCGACAAACCACACGTAGTCGAGTAAAACTTACTTTAGTCTATAGCTGATCAAGAAATTGTCCGCTAAGAATGGGGAAACGGTGTTGATATGGCGTGTGTAGCCATTATGCTGCTCCAGAATAATATCCCGTCATTTTTGGCATGTCCTAAGCCGAAAAATGATGTTGAAAAGCGTAAACTATGGATCAAACTGTACGGCCACACGAGCAGCTGAACTTAGCGATGTTGCTTGATAACTCGAAGGCTATAATAAACACAAATATATTAGTTCCAAGATACGCACTTTTCAGCTTGGTGGCTATGGTGCAGGGCTATCTCAGATTTTGACTCCCGAGTTTCCTACATCTGGCCGCCTTTGTCTCGGCACCTGCTGGATCTCAGCACACTAGCGGTAGTCCCTGGAAATTGTTGTTTTCAAGGACATTTTTATTTTATGTTTTTTTTTTAAATTTATTTCAACCTAATGGACATTATTTTGTTTCGTATCAGAGATACATTTTTGTTATTCATAAACCGTAGCCTGGCGTTCAACTGAACTTCTCTCCCGGTCAAAATTCAGAGATTCGATCGGCACAGGGAAGGGCACTGGATTACTGCCGGAACTCAAAGCCTTGGTCGAGCTGTTATCACTAACAGTAAACTGTTGAATTACTTTTTGACGTGTACCTCTAATATACACTATGTCCGTACAGTTAGAGAGAGCTTATTTTGAAGTTGTTCAAACATGATATTTAGATTTATGAAGCTTTAAAAAAGAAATTGAGTTATTTTTGTAAATACCCCATTTTTGCAACTACCACACCAGACTTGTAATCTCTAGTAACCATACCACGACTTAGTGATCATGCTACCATCAAAATTAAATGAAAGCTACCTTTATGGAATGAAACAACAAAAAAATGCCAAGTTACTTAATGGTGCAAACGGACAACTCCATAGGCGGATTTAGGGGGGGACAGGGGCCGCAGCCCCCCCCCCCCTTGGCTGCCGCAAGCAAAATGAAACAGCAAGAGCGTGAAGCGTGAGGAAATATTGAGTTCAGTAACTAGGACCGGTAGCGGAAGAGGGGGGCTCAGACCCCAGATCACGGCGGAATCGTGTTCCTGTTTTTTTTAGTCCACCGATAGATTTTCTGAACAGAAGGTCCACCGGTCTACATCCCTGGCCCCTGCAACTTTCGGGCCGCCTGTGCACATACATTCGCACTTTGCCCAATCCCACGAGGCAACATATGTTGGGTCCCCCTGTGGTATCTTAGATCCGCCACTGAATTCCAGACATTAATTTGACTTAGACACAGCGTTAGACCTACCGGAGCTAACTGTTTGCCTAGGACGAGATGAGTGTGTACCTGAGCTATGAACCTGAATTTTTTGATCAAAATATTTCGTTACAAGATTAGAAAAGCGTAAACAGTGCTATCGAGTCGACCTAGTCAGAGACTATAGTGCATGTGTTGTCTGTAATCTATGACCTACTTTACTGCAGGAGTTCACCAGTTGTGACCTATTTTTCATTTGGCGAAATTTAGCAGACGACAGAATAAAAATATCGGTGAATTTTCACTGGTTTTATTCGAAAGATCATGAAATCTATGGAATCGTACAGATAATTAGACTTTAAGGTACATACCCAGCTTAACATGAACATATCTTATCAGTGGCCTTGTCATATGTCAGGTGAAGGTGGCCCCGAGGCCGAGGTGTTTCTTCGGATTTTCGCTGGCTCTTCGAGCACTTATTTTTTCATCGTCACCTTTACAAATTCCCGTATCATGAGCGTAAGATTCTCTGTTGAAAAACATCGCCTCTTGTCTCTGTCGAAGCGTTTTCAAATAGTGCAAAAACACTCATCGATTTCCACCAGGAACGTCGTTTAGCGACAGTGTATTTGCCTCTTACATCTCGTTCAATTGTCGGGTATCACGTGACTTTTCGCATAGGGGCGGAGCTTGCGATAGGTCAATTCTGCCCATGTCAAAGAAGAGAACTTGCAATAACAGGTGCTGACCTCTATTGTTTGTAAGTGCTAAAGTGTGGTACCAACTGTATTTTCATCTCTATTATACTGGGGTTTCCAGTAAATAGAACAAATTACTCCTTACGATTCTTGATTACAACTGAGGTGTAAAATACATTCACTCCATGTACATCATCCTTTGGATAAGAGCAGAAGCATCTGAAAGTCAACGTATTACATGTTGTTGTTAGCAATTTACTAAACTTTCTTCACCCAGACCAGAAAGCAATCAAGAAGTGTCTTAAGTTACGTATGGAGAAATCTCACCAAATTTGGACAACTGCAATTACCAAGAGTCCCTTTTTCATTTCCAAGATCTCCCGACATGAATGCCCTCAAATGTACACAACATTGTCCGAGTGCGGCTGCAGTTCAAACCTTTATCTTTATAATACATTTTGTGGTCCAACTGTAAGTAGTTGCCCGGCAAAATTTTGATTTTCCATTCAGTTTCAAAATTGCTAATTTGCCTTTCTGTAAATAATGGGAACTTTGCTAAATATTATTTTCATGAAAGAAGATAATGATAGACAAAAATTCTCATTTGTTTTGTTTGAATTTTTGATGAATTAAAATTTCACTTGTCCGTCATATTGTGTGCTATAAAGGTGAAGAATTTCTGTATTTCAAAATGTGAGAAGATTATTAGAAATTCTCAAGTCTGCCGTAATTTGTATCTTGAATTGGTATCCCCGTATTTTTATTTGGTATCGTCCCAGGCTCAGCTATTCATGAGTTCATAGGGGGTAATAAAACGTATCGTCTGAGTCAGGACCATAAACCCTTTGCTAAGTTGTGTTTACTTACTTTTAGCAGTCCAAGGGGAGCACTTGTATGGCTAAGAGCAGGATTCACAAAGAATAGCTTTTATTGACCTTGCATTCCAATTTCAAAAGGCCCATCGTGTGTGAGTGACATCTGTGATTTACAAAATTCTAAGCAACTATACAGATTAGTTACCCCCTCCAAGCCCAAAGTGTGTTCCATCCACAGGCTCGTCTCTGGGTACAAGTGTTACAGAGCTTGAGGCAGGGTGTGAAGTTAAAGAAGGTAGAACATGTCGACCTACCCCCGTTGGAGTTTGAGTTGACACCATATGAAATACTCATGGAAGACATACGCATGAGGAGATATACTCTCAACAAGATCATGGTAAGTACTTGTTGGTGAATCGTCAAAAATTATTTTTAAAATTGTGTATTTAATTCTCGCTATTTTGACGTAAAACGTTTGATTACATTGTGGAAAGGTCATCATTTTAGCATAAGTTTAAACGGGTTTGGTTTGTGTCCAAATTTCTTTGGAGAAATTTTTAACTCAGAAGATGTGTTAAGAGTTTAAAACCTCAGGAGCAGTAGAAATATTGTTTGTTTTTATAGAACTAATTATGATCCCGGAATAAACAATAAAACAAACGAATACAGTGTACTTTCACATATGGAGTCTGTGGCAAAAAGTACAATAAATAGTACCATTTCCTCTAAACAAAACAACCCAAGTGACTTTGTGAGAGTAAAATAGCCTTATGGTAAAAATTATGCTGTTTGGGACAGTGAAAAATGAATTATTTTGCTCAAGGATGGAGGTTCTACCTAATTTTAGAAATAACGCAAGGCAATATTGGCTTTCTCAAGTTCAAGAATTACGATCAATGACGAACGACCGTTCATCTTGATGTTATGCACTATAGGGAAAACTTAGCTCTGACACCTATATCCAATGATATTATGATGTGCCAAGTCAGTTTTCAGACTCTGTTGATACAAAACAGTGTCCAGTGTTTGACAAATATGATGAACGCCATAGACATCCAATCTTCAATCTTCAGAATAAAAAATCAACTATGGCTTAAATTTTGGTGTACAAATTTTAGATTTCCAAACTAGAGAGTTATTACTGTATTAAGTCACTGTGCTGTTGGTTCTGGCAAGTGGGTGATAAATATTGTTTAAAACCTGTGGGGAACTTTCACTTCAGTGAAAGCTTTGTTCAACATTCACAGTGAAACCACTGGCACTTCTGTTTATCTGTTCCTCAATCACTGACGTCATTCTCTACTAATAAAACATAAAGGTTGGACACTGAAAATGGGTTTCCTCAGAATTTTCTAATCAAATGTGCATGGAACTCTACGAAATCTGCGTCTAACAAATCTTTGAATACTTTTCTTTGACTTGATCACATCAAATTGCCTGTGAGTGGTGATTTGACGACAAAAATGTCAAAAAACGCCAAAATCATGAATCCCAATACCATTGTGATATTCTTGGCACACGACCTTCATAAACATCCAGGTTTTCTCGTATGCTTCTGAAACATTTCCAAAGCTCTCATGTGGAGATTTTCTCGCTTACACTGGCCACCACTCTGGTTCCCTCAGCCCCAGACAACTTTTATGATGCCTATTCAGCACGCCCTTTGTATTGATGTAGATCTGAGCTAATGAAGTCGAAAGGTAATAGCTAGTACTACTGTCTCAACAATGTTGGTTATTATTACACCCAAATTGGTTTTCTTTGGGGCATTTGCGCAGAGTTACAGCCTGCAACTGAGAAGAATAGTAATTAGTTTTAACTTAGTACATTTTAAATATTACAAAATGACCAAAAAAATAATTTGTGTTTATCTTGACAAAGGGTCACTTTCCAATGGTACAATGGTTTTAAATATGTTTCATGCCGGTTTTCATTATTTCATTTTTAATAATCCTGTCAACTTGTTTTTTCTTACTGTGAACGGGTTGATATCTTTTTATTTTATTTTTAAACTTGAAGTACCAAAACAGTGTGGTAGATTTTGATTGCCAGCGAAATTTAATTTAGTCAACTGTGAACCCATCCCTGAAGTTTCCAGATTACAACTACACTGAAAATTTCACGGCAAACAAAACTACATGTGTCATTAGTTCAAGTTTTAATCTTTATTAGAACCCAAATCATAAAATATATACAAAAGTGAAAACATGGTGATAGCCAAACTGAAGATTTGGAATGTCTGGACAATTTCAGTTGCGCTGTCTACATAACTATTCTAGCTTTTTGTCAGCCATGAAAATGAAGTGTGGACACAAGTTAAGTACATTAGTGTTATGAACTAGTCAAAAAACTGGTTAAACGAGATTGAAAGATTGTTAAAAGAATAATTCATGTGATATTGTTAACTGTGATCAGCGTTTGTAAATCCACCGAGTATATCAATACACACGGTCGTTTATCTTCAATCGTACCCAATGTTTGTTGTTTTTAGCTTATTAGTTCATCGGTTTTTAAAAATTAAAACCATTCGTGGTTGTTTTTTATCCAGCTGAATACTGCCGTGGTGTTCCCTTTTTAACGAAAATTATTGGTCGGTGCATTTTCAAAATTTTCCGGCACCGCGCTCTCTTTGATCTTGGTAAAAGCCTCTCAGAAGGACGATCGGTGAAAATTCCCGCATATCATTAGAAATGCGTAACTTCCTTATAAGCGTATAATTCACGGTATGTTTTTTCGCGTGCCCACAAACGTTATTTGAGCGCCTTTCACATACTATAGTGTGGATGTATTTAAATTTTGGTTTTGTAAAATAACCTTGTTTATAACCTAAGGACCATGGCTTGCTAGCTACTAACGTAGGCCTGCTCCAAAATCTTGCTGTTGCCAATAGGTGATTTCCCGTGACTAAATGTGCGGTCAGGCATCGGAAATCTCCGCCAAAAGCCGAGTGTTCATTGTGCTTCAACCAAGAGTAGCACATAATGTCAAGATCAAACACAAGATACGACAGTTCTTGCAATTAAATTCCAGGTTAAGTGTTAAAATGAGCTATCAGCAGAAGAAGCAAATTATACATAAGTGGAAGGTCAATCATTTATTTAATAAATTGGAGACTATTTTCTTGACTTTGACATAGGGGTTGCATGCTCAAATTCAAAATTTTATCTACGACAGGCGTACAAGTTAAAGCGCAACTGAAATCCACCAACATTAACTATTTAACCTCCTTGAATTCAAAGTTTGCGTTTGTTTTGGAAACTCCATCGCCAATTCACCATTCATAAGGACAATTTAATGGGATCAAGGAAAGCTAAGGCTTAGAAGGTTTATGTTATACCAGTCTGAGGGAGGTCCATGCAGATTGCATTTGCATTTGGGAGCCCAGGCTCGGCAAAGTTTTATTGTCCAACCTTTATGTTTCTTAATATATCTAATGGTTATGTGTTATTGGGAAATTCCTCCGCCTGTGGACAATATTTCCTTCAGACAATATCTATTTTCCTAGCCTTGCTTTGTTTCATTGGAATGGGCAATGTGTTGTATTAATTCTATTGTATGAGGGTTGAGTCAAATGAGCTTCATGGGTTCTGTCCTTGAGGTTTCCCTGAGTGTGAAGTTTCATATTGAGTATTTCCTGCAGTTTGAAAGTGTTAACTGGGTCTCTGACATGTTTTCAATGGAAATAAGAAGTGGAGCCTTGTTCCACCAAGAGTCTATAGGCTGTTGTTTTTTACCTTTAGCTAAAAATTCATTTGCGCATTTAGCGGGTGGTCAGGGGCCAGCCCCCCCCCCTTGCTTCTGCAAAAAAATTAAACAGCAAGAGCGTGAGGAAATATTGAGTTAATAATCAAACCCGGCAATTAACATGAGGGGGAGGATCAGACCCGATTGCAAGTATCCGAAACAGAACACCGGCACAATGGTTTTCCCGTTTTTTTTATTTTTTATTCCTCTGCTTGTTTTTTAGTGGTACTAGGTCCACTTCCTCTGAAATGCAAGCCCCTCTATCTTTTAGGCGGGGTGCGCGCATGCAATCGTGCTTTTCACGATTGCCTGAGACAAGATGTTGGGCCCCCCTTATGATATCCTAGATCCGCCACTGAAATCAGTCAGCAAATGGTTTAGCCTGTTCCATGACAACAGGCTGAGGCTGAAAGTCAGAACATCTGTTTGTGACTCAAAGTCATGATAGAAGTACGTAGTCTCTTCAAGTAGACAGAAGACAAAACAGTTCAAGAAACAAAAGACCAAAAATCAAATTCTGGCTGTTCTTAGTCAGAATTCTGACTTTTGATTAAAGTCGTCAAAGCCAATAAAATCTTTGTGAAAGAGGCCCCAGATCAGTGTAAGAAAAAATCTTTTAATCTGAGCTCCATATATTGCCCAAAAAAGAACACAGTATTGGCAACCTTCAAAAAAGAGCATGCTACTCTTGACCACTAGAATAATTAGAGGCAACTTACCTCTGGCTAAGGTCTAATCTCTGAAACTCATGTGGAACAATTAGAAGCAACTTACCTCTGGCTAAGGTCTAATCTCTGAAACTCATGTGGAACAATTAGAAGCAACTTACCTCTGGCTAAGGTCTAATCTCTGAAACTCATCTGGAAAAATGATCAACTGCATTGCATTGCTTCCAGTGAACCTACTTACTTAACACTTGAACCATACAGCATGCCTGCTTAAGTTTTGAGTCTTAAGTTGACTCCAAGTTTGAGAAGATGAAATCTATGCTCGAGTAATTGAACTAATGATTCCTAATAGAAATGCTTAATACTGAGGTTATGTCCTGGAACCCTTATCGCTTGTCCAACCCCGTGCACTAATGACAAGTTTCTCTGTGGTTGGATGACAATAGGAATTGCTTTTTCACCAACATTACTTGAATGGGCATTTATGGAGTTACTCATGCACTTTCTACAATTACTCCTTTAGCATATAGCTGCCATAAACACTGAAAGAAATTTGGACAGTATTCAATGCAAGTTGTGTAATGATGCATTTCCAATATAGCTCATCGTTCTAGGAACCATACAGAGGTCCATATTCAGCCATATGATTCTTTCGACATTTGCCTGACATTGTATGTCTCTCCTCAGGTGGATGGTGAGGTGCCTGTCAGCGTCAGCATGAAGAACGATGCTCACTCAGTCATTCTTGAGTTTATCCGGTCACGACCACCTCTACAGCCCGTGAGTTATGTTTTTTGAGGGAATCACTGATCCTCTTTAGTGACTGTGTACGCTCTCTGTGGACAGTAACTTGGGTCAGGTGCTAAGCACCAATGAATTTGGCCTACATAGCTACGGACTTCTGGATGGGTTCTCATGAGCTCAAAGTCAGGTGTTTTGTGCAATGGGCCTAGATTTTTGTGGCCTACACACGACTGTTGCAATTCACCTACAAGACCGTCTGCAATCTTTTTCGTTTTTTTTTACTTAATTTGTAAATTATTTTTTGCAGGGTAATACAATTATCAATTTTATTGTGGATGAAATTTTTTTGCTGGAAACTGTAAGGTAGCAAAGCTCGAACACTGTAAGTCTCCTAATAATTAAATTGAATTTTGAATTTAGCCTATGTTTTGACACCACATCCCTGTTAAAATTATAAAATTTGTTTTATGTCTTGATGAACAAGCAGTTTTAACTTAATTCTAACTGGCTTTGTCTGAAACCTAAGATTAATTGTCATTTATTATTGCTTCTCTGGCAAGTTCTTGTTAATATCAAAATGTTTTATTACCCTACAGGTGCACTTAGTCTTGTCACTATCATACTTTCACTTGGCTATTTTTCACTATGGTCATAACTGTGGTCATAACTAAGGCAGTCTCAGTCACTTGACTGGATCATTAAAACTAACTCCGATTTATTCTGTATTCACACCATACCAAGTTTTCGGAGGCCTGATATCAATCTTGTTAATCGCCAAGCTCAGTCTTTTGTCCAATGTCATGGCGCAAACACCAGTTATCTCCCCTGCTGAATGAATATATTGATGTAAACACGCATTGACTCAAAACTGTTGTCAACATACTAAAATTCGTCGCAGCATTTTGGCCAATTTTTATCGTATTTTTTCCACAAAAGAAGGATTCTAAGCATCTAATTTTTGGCAAGGAATTCAATTTCAGAAGTTAAACATGTTAAAAAATTACCAGTTTCTGTGTTTGGCTTTTTAACTTATTTCAGCCAGTATTTTATTTCCATGAAGACATCGCTAATGCAATAATTACCGTGCACAACACAGTGAGAGCTTAGATCAATCTTCTTGATATCAAGAAGACAGCGACTCTGGGTTTTTCCCGCTTAATGTTGAGAAAACTACAAGATACCACTGAGCAGCCCGGTTTCCTAATGTGAAACATAGCAAATTATGTATTTTTGTGGAAAATGATATATTACAAACAACAATATTTATATTTATAGTCAGTCCTTCCGTACAATAAAAGGCGAATGTTGGTTTCAGACCAAACGACTGATTTATGATTGAAATTTTGTTGAAAAATTAAAGTGAACTGAATCACCATAAAAGTCGTGATGTTTTTACATACAGTACTATGAATCACCATAAAAGTCGTGATGTTTTTACATACAGTACTATGAATCACCATAAAAGTCCTGATGTTTTTACATACAGTACTATGAATCACCATAAAAGTCGTGATGTTTTTACCTACAGTACTATGAATCACCATAAAAGTCGTGATGTTTTTACATATAGTACTATGATACAGACAGGCGTGGCTGGAAGTGTAATCACAGGCAATACTTGTGAAACCACAAATGATTAGACTCCGGATGTACCTAGATTATTTTGCACCATTTTTTGTAATGTTGGATAATTTGCGCATTCCTTGGCAACACTGCAGACTGAATTGATCTATTGAGGCTGCTCATCAGGTTACTATATTTACACAGCCGACATTTTAAGGATGATCTTGTTAGTAATTGAATTCAATATTGTTCTTTATTTTCTGGTGTCTAGGTCATGCCAGCTATATTATGGGGGGTCGTATTTAATCAGTGTAGATGGAATTAATTAGGAAATGCACATAAGGCCACACTTGTGAAAAGTTCTTAGCAAAATAGCTTAGAGGTATTTTGAAATGAACCTGCTCGAGTAGAAATTTTGTTCTAAATACAATAAGATTTAGTGACTTGTAGTCTTTTCTTTCCATTGAAAATGTTGTCAAAGTTGAGATTGTTTAAAAGTGACAACAGCACATTTTACATTGCAGGCAACTCCTTATTTTTTGTTTTGAGAATATAGATGAAGCTGTTTAATATTAATAGAGTCATAAAAATACATAGATCTGTTGCAGTCATTTTTTCTGTATTATTGTCTTTAAGTATGTTAAAAGATTCCCCACTCCACAGTGGCTACCTCTGGTGTGAACTAACATGACTGATGCATTTGAGGCATTTTTTAATGGATTTTCTCTGTTTATTTGCAATAGTTGAAGAGCCCTTGAAGGGGAAACATTTGTCATGCTTGGGTTGGCTTCTCACACTTCACATGGTTGTCTAATTTAGTTATGGGATATCTCTGTTTAGTTGACCTGTCAACTCGATCGTCTGTCTGTTGCTTCAATTCACTGTTATTATAGTTTCATTAACAGGAAGGTTTTTTCAATGGTCACCGGTTGTTTAGTGTTTTAAGTGTGTTTGGGTGAATGGTTTCCATACACATGGGGACTTTTTCTTCTGGCATATCCAGCAATTCTCCACCATTCTCTTAGGTGAAGATTCCATGGAAACGGTATTTTTAGGATTTTACTTAATAATTATTGGTTACTGTATGGTTATTTTGACAAAAAAAATGTAAATCTTGAAGCTGTATAGCACCTCTTGCAGCTGTGCAGCACCTCTTGCAGCTGTGCAGCACCTCTTGCAGATGGTATTTCTGTAGTTCAGTTTTGGCCAGATTTGGGTGAAAATCTATCATTGAAGTTTTTGTAAGGCATGTGACCAAAAAGTCACTGCTGAAACTTCAGGTTCAGTGTGAAATGTGTATAGCCAAGAACGCCTCGATTGCGGATTTTGAAACTACTCTGAACTGTTTTCCATCTCTGAATTTTGAGGAATGTTTGGTTTGCGCCCTGAGCTTTAACATTGTTTGTGGCAACAGATTCGGTGTTCAATATATATATATATATTAGCATAAAATGATTATGCCAAATTTAACATGATGATTGAACTTGCTGTTTTTAAATCATTTAAAGTGGCAATGGGGCATTTTTTATTTTGGAAAAAGCAACAGCTTAAAAAATAACCAGTTGCTCAATACGAAGAGCATTTGATTTCTCAGTTGATTTTTCACGTTTTGAACTATTGAGTGGCGTTACATTTGATGACTTCATTTCAACTCTTAATAGTTAGTAGTGTATTACTCTATCAGATGTTGTTAGCAGACACATTTTTTTAACACATGCTGCCATCTTGTGGGGATGGTCTTGTTTATTTTATCAAGTAAGTCATGTGATGATTTTATAGTTCGTACTCATATTTTGGCCAAAAACAAAATATGCGACCAAGTAAGTTTGTTCATCTAATGACTGGTTTCCAACAAATAACACAAAGACAAAGACAAATCCTGCTTCTCTGAAAGTTTCAGAATATGATGACAAAACAATAATGCATCATAAGCCCTGTTGACTTCTGGTGAATTCAATTTGCTCTTGACAAGTTTTGATATTTCCTACAATTTTAGGTAACCTTTGAAAATGTCATAATTAACCCCAAGCATGACCTCTGTTGTGGTCTGACAAAACTAGGTCGCCTGTTATCTTGAGTAATTTCTGCCGCTTCTGCAGACAAAAGCAGGATTCCAAACCCACTCAACTGTCAAATATCTATTAATAGTCAAAGGATATAGTAAATATATAGACGCTGAGGTTGGCCAGTAGGGAAATATATAGTCAAAGGGTTTATTTTTCTTAGCTCAGTATTAGTGCCAATCATAATTGGTGTAGTGCACTTTTTACAGAGAATCCAAAATTTTCTGTTGGTTCTTGTCTAATCTATTCTATCTATTGTTGCAGGTCTCCCAGAGGAAACTTCGCCCACCACCTCCAAGAGTTCCAATTTTACACGAACAACTTCTGGAGGAGATCAAGGGTGAACACAAGTTGAGGAAAACATTTACAAGGACTGGTAACTAGTCTTTATGTTTGGCATATCATAGATCTGTTGAGGGAACAAAAGGGAGATTGAATGGGAGGGAAAAAGGTGATGTAATGTGATAGATAAACTTTTTTCTTTTTAGTTTTCTTCATTGTCACGGTATTCTCTCTCTGACAATCACCAGGAGAGGATTCAGAAGAGCACACAGACTGGCAGTATTCTCTCTCTGACAATCACCAGGAGAGGATTCAGAAGAACACACTGACTGGCAGTATTCTCTCTCTGACAATCACCAGGAGAGGATTCAGAAGAACACACTGACTGGCAGTATTCTCTCTCTGACAATCACCAGGAGAGGATTCAGAAGAACACACTGACTGGCAGTTCCATGTTGTTGTTTTTGTTATTAGGACAGAAAATTAATTCACGATTTATTTTCAGTGGAAACGTCAAGAACCAAGTTGTTTGAGACAGATGCCACGCCAACTCCTACCAGGAAAATAATCAAGCCAGACTTCTCTCTGTTACTCACCAGTTTTGAAGTGAGAATTGATTTTTACGAAAAGGCTATGTAGTTGATAAAATCTAAAAGCGTGACTGTGTCAAAAAACATCGGAATCTATTTTACCAGAGTATGTGAGAAGCTATGTTGCAGAGTAAAACAAGAAGTAAACAATTGAATAATGTCATGTATTAGGACATATGTACAAACGATGAATAAAAACAAAAGATTCTGTGAGAAGATTAAAGAAAAAAACGTCACTCATGGCATCAGTACATACGCTTAGAGTAACAACAAAGGAGGGAATGATGAGAAAAACAGCTGAAGGATCTAACAGAACAATGGATTAGAGAACAACCTCGGGATGGGGGGTGGGAAAACAACCCCGTGGATGGGGAGGGGTGAAATTTGTTCAAGAAAAACACAAAATGTCTTGAGTGAGTCATGGTTGAATTAGCTTGGCAACGCTGTACTGACACAAAGGAAAACTAAAATAGAATGTAAATAGAAATGAATTCAAAGCGAACTCAGGCTCATAAATCCAGTTAATAAGTTTTATTTAATTTATTAAACTTTGTCTACTATATTACAGCCATGTTTAACCTTCAGATTTCGCACACTCGCGCTCATCTTTGACCTCTAACAATGATTTTTTAGCTTTTCTATTTGCCCTGGTGAATATGGTAGGTAATTCGAAGTATTTATCTTTGAATAGATTCCCAAATGAGTCCTTCCTTTTTCAGGATGAAAGTAGCGATGATGATGTTGACGATCTAGATGACATCGATGCTGGTCTCATCACGCCATCTAGTGGTGACCTTTTGTCCTCTGTGGATGTATCCAGCCAAGTGCAGAAAAAAAGTACTTGGCGTCAAACTGGTAGGTTTGTTTTTGGGCATGATCACTGGTTGTTGTGGACTGTGTTTGAAGTGCTCATTGTGTCAAATACTGTCATAATTTTCACCTGGTCACTATGGTTACAGACATACAGGTCTAAAACAATTTGATCATCATGTTGTGACCATTGTAATGAGATATATTGTTAACAAGGTCTGTTCACTTGGTTTTATAGCCACATATTCTTGGCATCCTGTGCCAGTTCTTGTCTTGTTTTTAATTCCAGTGGCATTTGATGTCTTGGTTGGCAACACCAGAAACGGTAATAAGGTGCTCGAGCGGCGCCACAGCATCACCGTGTGTGAGTCACCTGTCAAATCATCATCAAAGGTAGAGGACGGAGAGACATTTGACCCGATTATGCCTGCTGCACGTGATTGCCTCCCTGTCACGCATGTTAAGAGTTTGTCTGATCTGATTGGTCATGACCTTGCTCAAGTGAACTTTGGCACGAGAGGTGACAACCCCAATCCAGTGAACTTTGACACTAGAGTTCACGACCCCACATGTGTGAACACTAACAGGCGTGTGTCTAAACCCAGCCCTAAGTGTAGTCAGTTTAACCTCTCACATCTAACACGAGAGCAATTGCATGTAAGTCCTGCTGGTAGCTGTTATTGTAATTGTTAACCTTTGTGCTAATTCTTTGTAAAGTGTATGGTATATCTATTGATCAGGATTGCTATCCTCAACAATTTGCCAAAATGCATATTTATTTTACGTTACTTTAATTATAGCAAATTTATGGGTAACTTATCTCCGTTTGATATCTGATATATCCATTTTGGGTAAATCAATAACCTGAGATATGTTTTCTTGTGTATATATCATAAATTAGCTAAAACTGATATTTGTAAAACATGAAATTCCATGTGTTTTTTTTTGAATTTATGTTCAAAGCAAAAATATCACTTTATACAAAAATTGGTGCTACGCAATTACAAACAATTATTTGACATTTGAAAGCAAGAATTTAGTGTATACCTTGTTTATGGATTGATACGGACAGTTCTTCAGTTACTTAACAATAAAGTCCGAATGAACTTCAGAGGTTGACAGTTACCTTAACAATGTAATTTTTAACTATAATTATTAGAATATTTTCAGTATTTTATCTGTAACTTTTGTAGCTAGCAAAATTGAAAACGCTGTGTTTGTAATTTTAAAATTTTCACCAAATCGTCTATTCCATATCAAACCATTTAAACCCAGTTGGAAGACAATTTACAGTACAAGTCAAAAGTATGCTGATAAGCCGACCTTGACCTTCTCTGTGATGATGACTGGATGGAAGTCATTGTCCGATTAGCCTTCCTAATGACTTAGAATGAAGAAGGCTTACTAAGGCAACTAAGCAAGTCTGTAATTAGAATGAAGAAGGCTTACTAAGGCAACTAAGCAAGTCTGTAATTAGAATGAAGAAGGCTTACTAAGGCAACTAAGCAAGTCTGTAATTAGAATGAAGGAGGCTTACCAAAGCGGCTAAGCAAGTCTGTAATTAGAATTTTGCTGTCAAAATTTGCTAATCATTTTGTTGTTGACGGAGTTAACTGTTATGACAGGGAAACAATATTTTGTCCGATTACTTTTACCTTGTACTGTATTAATTGGAACTAGGTTAATTATACGTCTTTTTAGTATAAAGTGTTTACTTCAATGTTCTTTGCTTGACTCACATTACCCATATATTCAATCATATTTTGTCAATAATTATCCGTTACCCATCATTTAATATTACTAAAAGTTGTTTTTAAACAAAGTGTAACTTTATAAAGCTCTTAATGTTAATTCAAACTCTTAGTTTTACTTTCAAATACCTCACTGCAGTCTAAACTGTTTCAAATTTTAAGATTTACAAATTTGTTTTATTGATCAATAAGTGATGAAATTTTATACTATTGTAATTGTCCACTGATTTCACTCAAAAATAATTGCCATTTTTTCCATTTTTAAAGGCGGGTTTACCTTGTTTTATGACATCTACAAACTACAAACCATGCTAATCTGAATTTCACTTGTCAACCATATTGTGCAAAATAAATTAATGAAGAATTACCTTAATACAAAAATTGCTTGCTTGCTTTTCTGCTTCATAGCTTTTAACCATTAACATTATTTTGCAATTTATCTTGTTGTTTGTTTGTTAAAGGGTTTGCCTCAAAATTCATAATTGAAGACATTGTAATCTTTTCCTTTGAAGTGTTTCAAAGCTTTCCTGTAACTACCTGTTATTACCTGTCATGGAACGGGTCTTTGATGATGTGAAGCTCTTGTCATCCATTTAGTATTACTGACCAGAGAAGACTGGATTAATGTTGTCTGTGAGATGTTGGTTTTTTAAGCTTTCTTGTAGCAAGCAAATACATTGACATGGCTGACACCAAAAATGGATAAGTCGGGTGGGGCACGGTCCCCCTAACATTCTTTTCTTGTCCATACTATTTCAAGAACTTTAGTGATCCAACTCTTTGAAAACTATTGTCAGTGACACAATGCTTTCTTCTACCTCCTCGGTAAGGAGAGCTGAATTGAAGATGACTACTTCTCACTGTTTTGACTTTTTGATTGTTCCACATAGAAATGCTGACAATTTTTATTGTTCCACATAGAAATGCTGGCAATTTTTATTGTTTCACATAGAAACGCTGGCAATACCCTGTAGAGTGCCTGTCACTTACAGTCGATGAAGTGATGCATATCAGATCCGTGCTAACCAAGGCAGAGTTGGAGAGTCTATTGGTCAACCCTTCACTTTATGCTCTGGTCTCTAGAGGCAAGGTATGTTTTAGTTCACGAGAAAGTGACCAGTGGACTGGTGTGAAGATTTTGATAACTTTCACAAAATTAATGTTTAACTCTTTTTTATCAAATTATATTAAAACTTCACTTATCACATCTGAGTTTATCCACAGTCATTGTATTGATATTTTATAGACAACAGTATCGAGTTAGATAAATAAGTGCATCGCATCTTGTTGTTTTTAAACAATTATTTTTCTTATTTTTGGTAAATAGGTCTTAGCTTAGTCTTAATTCCATGTTTGTTAGGTGTATTTTTCTTTGTTACCCATGACATCAATAGGTGTTCTTGTATTGCATGACGTGATATGGTATGATATTGTATGGTATGTGTGGTATTGTACTGTGTTGTATTTTGTATTGTGTTTTACTATAACTATTTGTACAAATGAGATTCCTCTTGGAAAGCAGTGTTTTCACTGAAAAGTTAACCTCCATTTAAAAGATAGTAATAAATATTGAATTTAATAATAACAATTTGATATGTCAATCAAAAATTACCAAATGTGCTGAATACTTAACACTGAACATGATGTTTACGTTAATTTTTAAAAGGTCTGTTTCACGTGTAAAAGAACAAAGTTCACACTGTTTGGTCCATGGGGAACCAAATGCAAGTTCTGCAGGCGGAAAGTGTGTCAAAGCTGTATTAAAAAGGTAGGAAAGTTCACACATAGGTGTCGCTAATGTTTAGAAGTTCCATAAGTGTTGTTTAAGGGATACACACAATCATAGCAAGTGTTGAATGTTCACCACTTACTTTGTCATCACTCAACAGGTCGATTTGACTTCATAACCTTAATGGTTATGTTGGAAAGTATTGACAAAAAAGTCAGTAATAGTATAATTTTCTGAAAAAAGACAACCTGTAGAATTTGATTTTTTGATTTTATCAGTCTGCCATTAATTTGGTCACAAATGTCCTTTTAGTAAAATTTCACAAAGGAAGGTACGTTGATATATTGTTCAATATATTGTTAAATGATCAAGACCAAATCTCTTCTATTCTGTTGCAGTTTTCTAAATTATCATTTTTTATTTGCTACTTATGAGTTTTTCATGTCACATTTTAAAAAAAATGTTCTAATATTGTGGAGAACTTTGCATAAAGCATAAAGCTTCCGAGCACCATCCATCTCTTAGACGTGATGCTCTGAATTTGACCAAATTTGGAAATTTTTCTAGGGTTTTCCAGCCCCTTAAATATTCCTAAGGCATTACATAACATTCCCTTCAGAGACTTATGTTAGGCACTATTGCATTGGACTGTTAAAACCAAGAAATTTCCAACATCAGGATCTGATCTAGTATCACATTTGATTAAACTTTTCAAACAAGCCTATTGTGTTGGTACACAATGCTGTGGTATTAAGCTGGTCAGAGCTTTCAGTCACAAACAGGAATCAGATGATGAAAGTTAAGTCTTAGTTTTCTGAAAGTCAACCATTTTTCTCCATTCGAAGTTTTTTGGAGATGGTATTTCGTACAAAACGCATCTTCTTCATGACATTTGTTGAACGTCATTTTTTAAGAGTGACTCCATATAAAAACCAACAGATACCCAAAATCACAATTTTTTTTGAGACTTAGCAAATGAGTTTGGTTTGGAGAGATGTAGAAAATTTTTACTTTTTGAGAATTTTCATCCATTATTTCTCATCCTATGACACATACCTCCATTTCTCAACAAAATTGGGCGCCAAAGTAGACATGTTTGAATGGTGATAGTTTACCACTTTACAGTAATCACAAGTTTATATCCTAAGTTTCATTTGAAACATTACTCATGATGCCACCATTTTGTTAAAATGGCGGACTGTACAAAAAAAACCACGCGGTAAAATTTGTGTGTTTTCTCTGCTTGAACGTATCTGAGAGCATGTAATCAACATATTTTTCAGATGAGAATCCCCACAGATCACTTTGAGAGTATTCCAGTGTATACCTTAAGTCCTGGTCCACTCAGTCCAAATTCAACCCATGCAATACGTGCAAAGGAGAGGTGAGGCTGGTGAAATCTTGTCAATCATTACAAACTTATGTGATGTCTTTTAATATTTTTAAGGAACTCGTACCCAACTAGGAAGTATGGCTATTATGTTGAGACATGGAATTTATTTGAGTGATCACTTTTTTTGTGTTGTTTTGATTTGCACTTATCAAAAGTAATCATTCCAAGTGAAGGCATGAGGCTAATTGACCATTCTATTGTTCTATAATTTGATTAATACTATTTCCCTATTTGGGAATGAGGCTGAAGGTCATTTGTTGTTTTAAGTTTCTATCTTGATTTTTCTTAGAAATAGTAGATTTTGTGCTTCAGAGAGCATGCACAGTACATTTGAGAATACTGTGGATGCCCATAAAAAAGGGCAGCGAATATTTTTTTCTAGGAGCATTATAGTGTGTGTGTCATTTGGCTGCATAAATGGGACAGTGCTGCCTTCTGGTTTTAGCAAAGAACTCTCTCTTTCTTGAAAACCCTAGGTCTTGTGTCTGGTCCTTGTACTTGAAATCAAGTTTACAATTATTATTGACATTTCCTGTTCTTTTTTGTGTGAACTGAAGTGTCTGTATGCATTTTGAGTTTCTAGTCCAAGTTTCTAATTCGTACTTGATGACTTGTAGATTCAAGGTACAAACTTTTAGCTTTGATGCTGGGGTCATCAGGTGCAAACTAGGATCAGACAGTCATTCATGTGAAACATAATGTACTCCTTGACAGAATGTTGGACACATATCTTGAGCTCGCATCAGTACAAATAGGACGGAAAATGCCAAAACTAATTTTGAGTTCTGTTTCGAGTACAAATAAGACCCTGAGCTGTAGTTAATACTGACAAACAGGTGAGCATTGCACTAGTGCGTCTCTGCTCTCTTAATACAGACAGACAGGTGAGCATTGCACTAGTGTGTCTCTGCTCTGTTAAGCTTTTGTTAGTGTACAGATGTTAGGAGTGAATGGAGATTTTGAATTTCAAAGGGAAAGCAATAACTGGGATGTGTAAAAAGCACTGTTTCTCTCCTTTAAAGGGCAATACAGCCATGGCTTGTGTTAAAGACCAATATTTTTTTATTTATTTTACTTACTGTCATAAAGTCAGCCTCCTCGTTTTCTTCCTTTTTCAGATAGGAAATAATTTCTAGTCTTGAAAATTGCTTGTTGCAGAGAGTTAGTGTCAGTCAGCCAGCCAGTGTAGCCATGTTGTAGCCATGTTTGGAATTACGATTTATTTCCATGGATATGAATGATGACATTGCTTTGATAGAGCAAATATGCATTGTAAAAAAGTTGATGCTTTTAACGCTTCCCTGGCACCTGGACATGACTTAAGTGTGTAATCCTTCAAACATAATTGGGGGGCTGCTTCAATTGGAAATTTGGTCAGAAATGTGCAATTAAGTTACCAGGCAACCAGAAGACTTCTTCATGCCACATATCAAGGTATTCTGTGTTGGAAAGTCCAGACAGGGTTACCTTCTCTCATGGTATGTGATTTTTTATTTCCAGCACTGGCTCTGTTCCGTCATCACCTCTTCCAGAGCGGAAAAGTAAGAGAAAACTTTCCGAACCCTGCATGGCTGATGATAGTCTAGAGAAATCGGCCAAGGTGGAACTAGAAGGACCTCTGATGGACATTTGTAGAGACTGCAAGATACTTGTGCTGAACGTGATTCGTGCTAGTCGAACAAGTATTGCCTTGGCACACGAGACGTCTGATAATGTGATGCCTGTGTCTGCTAACTGCAGAGAGAAATCTCGGAGAAACTTCCATTTGGACTTGAACAGAGTTTATTGAACTTTATTAGATGGGTTTGGATTGTGATTAGGGCTGATCAGAATTTTGCCATTTTATAATGACATATTTTCACTTAGTGAGTCATATTTATCTGAACTTCTTTTTCACATGAACAAAAGTTTATCTTTCGGTTTCCAGAGGCCAGTTGTGAAATCAGTGTCTGTCAATTATCATTACATTCTTGAGATATGAACTTTAATTGGGCTATTGTGTGCATCAGCTTAGTCAACTTATTGTGTGACAGCACTGCACAAAATGCCGACAGTGTCGTACCCAGAACTGTACTGACACTTGGCTTTCCTCCAGCAGTTTCCAGCTGCTGGTTTATGACTTGTTTGTGACCTGTTTCATTCCGGGCCCAGCAGAATCGGAAGCAGAATGATAGCTGTAGACTTCTTTCTAGTTTTGGTTCATAAAAGTCAAATTTTATGATTTTCGAATTCAAAATTCTAAACCACATGTACTTTCCACAAACTATTTAAATATGTTATTTGGAAACTTTGTAATTGAAAATTTAAAATAATTATCGACACCCCCAGTGTTTACAAGCATGTTTATGATGAGAAACTTCGCACCTTAGTGTGCAAGCTAATCTCCAGAGAACAATAAAATCAGCTGAAGCTGGAGGGTGTCTTTGAAGGTAGCGTTGGATTTTAAATGCAGCAAACTGGTTAAGTTGTCGAAGCTTGACCATTGAGGGTATCAGGGTAGAATTGCTTTCATATTTCACGAACTTTGCTAAACACATTTTTGCAATATGATGTGGTTACAATATATTTCTGCTGTTTTGTCGTACAATGTTACATAAAACTTTTCTCATGTTGATATCTAACGTCGCAATGGATAAACCATTTTGATTGGTTGTCCATTAAACCACTAAGAGGGCTCTCAAAGCCAAAAAGTTGAATCTCGTCTTAATGACCTTTTTATTCATTACGATGCCAACCCCAATGTCTAAGTTAATAGTTAAGAATCTCAGGGTCTTATTTGACTATTGCAGTTGATAGTTTGATTTGTGGCATATATGAAAATGCATGTTAAATGTGGTGAGTGCCAAACAGGAGCAGTGATCAAGTGATACATAGTAGACCACATACTAGCTGGAAACGTGACACGGATCTGTTGGAGACTATGAGCTTGTAATAATGTTTAAAATGTAATGTTTTGCAATAAAGTTGTGTTATTTAGTAAATTAATTTACAATAAAATGTTAAAATCCCTAATATAGCTCACTTTTAAACATATGAGCCTTTGAACAATAAATATCATGGTTTGAAGAAAAACAGCTAGAAGGTATTTTCTATTTTGACAATGTGTGAATCAGAAGCCATTGCATTAAAGGGGAAATAAACTGTTTTTGGTGTTACTTTTAGTAAAAATAGAGATCTGTGGTTATTTTGGAGAGATTTTCTCTTGTTATTGTTCCATTGACTTGAGTTTACTATCTATACAACAGACAGCTCAGCAAACAGCTCCTATTTTGGTTCTACAGTCACTTCTGAGCAAACATGAATAACCAACAGAGTGTGTCTGATGGCGACATTGTTCACCAGACGTGAATGCATGTCAAAATGTGGGATTGTCTGTGTTGTAACATTGTACCATTTGTACCATGGAAAGTAAACGTATGTTTGGGGGACAGTTATGTACTTAACACGGAGGTAACCTGACATCTGTATTTTTAATAAAACGGAACATTAAAAACTGTAGTTGCGTTCCCCTTTTAAGTGACACTTTGTGACAGTGGCATATTATAATCAAACCTCTACATATCACATTTCAAGGTTTGACACGAGTACAGATATACAATAAAACAATTTTGTAATTTGCAGTGGTGACTAGTTTGTCGAGATTAGAACACTTGTGATTAGTCTGTGTACAAGCCAAGTTAACATATCGGACATCATGTGGCAATGAAGTGTTATGTAAAGACAACTGGCAAAATAGTGTTCATTGGCTCTTTAATAAAATTCAACAGTAGTAATGCACAATATAACAGCTTCAGTCTACCAAAATTTAAGGTTCCGTCATCATTTCATGTTTCCTCAATGGACAGAATGGGAATTATTGCTTCGTTTGCGGCTAGACTGGAATATGCAAACTTAACACACATTAACTGGAAGTTTGCTAGTTTACGGGACCAAACTACTCCTGTGGATGACTCAGCAACATTTTCATTTCTTGTCATAGATTTTCTAAAACCAAAATCTACGATTTCATATCATTCTCCACAAAGACTAAGACATAAAATTTAATGCAACAAGACAGCCTGTAATGCAATGCAATTACTAAACCTGCATGACTTCAATCTTGAACGGGTAAAAATTCAGTCTTAAGTCTGAACAAACATAGAGTTTTTATCCATACTTGAATGTGCCAGAAGCATAGCTAAGCAATTAAGATAACATGGTGTCAATACAAAGTTGATGAACTACGGACAATTATAATTTTCTAAATCAACATTGCACCATGTCAAAGTTTTGCTGTTCGTTAAGCAATGTTCTGCCAAGACTCAACATGACGGGAAATTTGTATAACACTTAACTTGATCTTTGAAGACTTCTAAAAACATTTTACACAAAAAATACAAAATCTCACATCTCAAAAAGAGTTCAGCTACTATATACTTTCAAAACAGTCAATGACAATAGCTAAAAAACATAGACACTATAAATTAAAGTTTAGAAAATGTCTCACTTATTTTTTTAAAATCTCAAAACTGCTCATGACAATGTATAAAACATGCCAACAAATCAAAATAATAATTTTTCCAAGTTCTAAAACATTTTGGCATGAAATTCCTAATGGAAGCTACAGTGACAAGACCAACAAGATAGCTTTAACACCACTAAGTGTAAAACAATAACAGAATCTTTGTATATTACTGTACTCAACTGACGTATCGCAAGCTCCGCCCCCTTTCGAAAAGTCGACAAACAAACAAAGTTTTACCCGGCAACGTGTTACTTGTCAGGTAAAATGGCGGCTTTGGAAACAAAGGTGTTCTCAAGAATGCTGCGTTATGATTGGTCAGTTAAGCCGTCAGCGATAGGTCAATTAGATGTGAAACATGTGAACAGATAATTCATCTCTACACTCACCATTAAAACAGCATTACATCTCACTTCACTGGTTAAGAACAAAAATCAAAGTAAGCCTTTTACACCTCATAAAAGCATTCTCCTAACATTCCTTGCTGTACCATTATCCTACTTCCATTACCACCAAAAACATCGAAACTACCAACAATTCAAAACAAGAGCAACGCAGAGCGTTGAAATGCGCCCACAATTGCACCGTATACGGTATCCTTCTAGGGTTGTTTATTGGTACCATAAAGTGGCCAGTAGAGGGCATATATGTAGTATGTTGTACTTTGCAAAATGGAAAGGCATGGTACTTGTCTCCTCAATAGGCTAGGGGCAAAATGTGAGTAATCTTCATAATACAAGCACATCCTATACACCAGTTGCTTAAAGCACCACAGAAACATAGAATTAAAAACAAATTTACCAACATACGAGATTAGCACAGCATTAGAATGCCAGAAACAAATTTCTACTTGGAACTTATCCTTCATAGTCACGAAGTAACACAAAGTACACACCTGAAGAAAATACAGAGGTCAATGTAAAATACTAAAATTGCCACTAGAGGCAAATACTAAAATTGCCACTAGAGGAATACCGGTAGTCAGAATCATCCTAAAGTCGTCATCGTCCGTTGTCAACATCACATAAATACACTTGCTAAATTTAGTAAAGATCCTGCAAACGGTTTGGGAGATACAGCCATGGGCGCAAAAAAAAC
>NMRA01000197.1:150297-167958 GCA_002633005.1 Phoronis australis | reverse complement strand
GGCATGTATGTTGCTCCAAAAATTTCCAGTCAATCTTAACAAAAAATTAACTCTAAAAGTACAGCATCTGTTACACACCTTATTATTAGTAGACATATTTTTTCATATAATTCAAAACGTACCTAGTGGTTGCAGTAGTTCGTTTTACAGCGTTGATATATACACCCCAGTGCAACGCAGTGGTTTCGAAATTAGAAGTTACGTATCGACCAGGGTCGGTGCCCCCCCAATAATTTTTACCTTCCTACGGGCCTGATTAGTAAACTGATGACTATTCATGGGCTTGGCCGAATGTTTATCGGATGAGATGATTAAGGTCGTAACCAACGCACTTGTTTAGCGTATCTGTTTCAAAGTCGAAACCAACAAATAAGGATAGCCACAAAATGAATATTAGCCGTCTTCGAATTTTTAAAATCGGTGCATTACAAGAGAAACTATACCGAATACGTTTTCTTCAGCAGCGCTGCTGAGCGGCGCTCATTAATGAGGTTTTGTGAATAGACGGGTTACTCAGCACACAGTCTGGCTAAGGCGCGCTTACAACATTGGGGTGACAAAAGGCCAAATGTTAGCGCACGAGTTGCCTCATGCTTCCGTCTTCTAAACAACGCGCAATACAATTAATAAATCCAAAAACGAAGAGATAGAAAAGCACTTCAAAACAGCTTCAGACGCGACACGGTAATGATTCGTCAGATCTGTGCGCGCATATCACGTGATCTCGGAGTGAAGTTAGTGAGTTAGAATTGCTATCACAACCGAAACAACAGACCGATAAGAAATTATCGTTCGCCAGATCTCTTACGATACTTTATTGTTACTTATCGCGACTACAACCCTATACTGAAAACTCCATTTTACAAACCAATCGTGGCAAGTCACTGTTTACGTTTTCATCTTTGAAAATAAAATACCATCTTAGTTCTAGATAAGATAATCACACCCTCTTTTGCTGGACAGGAACAAGATTTCAGATTTTTCTCACCGTGCAATGACTGGAGCTGTTTCTCTTACAATTATGTCCATCGTAAATAACCATATACATATTGCACTATTACACAAAAACACTGCTAATTTTGCAAACATAGACGCACACATTTACACATATATACATGTATGAACATATAGTCATTTCTTAAACACTATCAACTCGTTTATCATGTTCTAATTTTTGAAGACATGTAGCAACGATTTAATTATTTTTCTAAGGTGTCAGGTTTATTTATTCAATATTTACATATTGAACTACTTATACCACTATGTCAGTCTTCTAATCGTATATTAAATATATGAATAGGTAAATATTAATTACTGTCTGGGGTCAGCTCATGGTCTCAGAGCGACTCTCCATCGGCATAAGTTGTGTGAGAAGTCGTTTTAATATTTCACGGATCAGTTACAGTGACAACAACAAATTGCGTTAAAAAGTTAACTTCAATGAAATCGCGGTTCTGGACTAAATTTAAAACGGTTAAATAAAGCACAAATGTAATAAAATTGACATGAAGCATTATACATATCAAAACAAATTGTTTTGTGTTAGTATATTAATACTGTATTCAAAGGGCCACAGTTCCGATTCGCATCTATTCTTATTTCAGGTTGCACGTTTTTACCCTGAAGCTTTCAGTTTTGAAAACTAATTTTGAAAGTGTTTATTGGCTTAAAATTGTTAGAAGAAAGGCTTAAGTTTTGTGATTTAATTTTGTCTCAAACATTATGGTAAAACTTATGAATGAGAAGATTTTGGAGCTAAAGTTACGTCGTTTTTGACATTTTTTACTCTTAGTTGAACTAGAAAGCGTGTTTAAAAAGTTGCGTTTTAGTTGTTGATGGATACTCGTGAACGGAAGGCGAGATTCAAGACAGACTTCGAAGACTCGTCCCGTCATTCTTTGCCCTAAGCATGGCCTCAAGAAAACGAACTGCCGGACTTATATAAGCCCATAAATAATCACGTTGAGACAACTTTTGTAGCCCTAAGTGCTCTAAACTTTCGTGTGTTTTTTTTCAAAAAAGGATCAAAAACATTTTATTGCACCTTCGAAATCTAATTTAAAAAATCGTACTTTTAAACGGGGTAAGTGGGCGAATGTTTTGTTACATTAATTCATTATAGTAAATTTATAAAAGATACCTCGTGGTAGACAACCTTCGGCCCACATGGATCGTACGTCATACTCACTGTTCTTTTATCACGAACACAAGTCTTTTTCTCGAACTGTATTATTTCGTGTATCGAAACAAATTTTCTTTCTAGTAAACAAAAGTTTCATGATGAACGAGTTGCGTTCGTGAGAACAGAAATTAGGTTCACGAGAGAAAACAGCTCGTGAGAACTTTAATACTTTAATGCATTCGTGAAAAAACTATCTGGAAGCATTCGTGGGACTGTGATGGATGGCAAGTGTCTACTCTGATGTTCTGGTGTAAAACATTATTTGTGTTTTTGTATTGGAATTTTTTTCTGGTGTAAAATATTATTTTTGTTTCGTATTGGAACTTTTTGGATTTATACATATATATCTATCCATCTCTATATCTAAGATACACGCAAAAATAAAACATGTCTCTTTTGACATCTAAGCTAGGGGTGTTGTTTTCATTAACTTTTTAATTCATACGAATAACAAATTTCAATTGTTTCGATTATCTAAAACTACAACACAACGAAATGTACTAATTTTTGTGTAAATTTGTGACATCAACTCGTTTATAGGAAGAACACTACAACAGTTATATAAGAATCTGTACTGTATAAACATAATGCGGTCGTTTTCGGACAAATAGTAGCTCGAGAATTTACGTGTATAACAAACGACCGTTTCGCAAGAAATAACATATACTTACTGTTCGCCAGTTTCTGCTGCTGATCTGCACAGAGTCGGCTAAGATGTTTGGAGGCGGAGGCAGGAATCAGTGATTACACAGGGTCAAGCATTACACTTGACGAAATGTTTCTCTCTCCCACACGTTACTGACCATTCCACACTCGACTGTTTGCTTAGAACAACTCTTATTTATTCATTAGCGCAACACCACCATCACTTTTAACAAACATTTGGAAAGCATATGCTATCGTTACACAATCGATAGTGGAAACAAACCACATTAACGCACTATTGAACAAAAATTTCCAAACTTTTGTTGAGGTGTTTATTTGAATTTCAGTGTATTTCAAAGAAATTTGTTTTAGTCCACTAATTGCGTATTCTAATTTCGTTATTATCAAAACCCCATATAGAACAGTAGCGTCATAGTGAAAACGTTTTTATCCCGAATTATGTATATCTCTTTTTTATACATATACATTTATTAGCAATGAGAAAAACATTACAATATCACAAAAAGACAAAGAACACCACAGACACGCACACACACACGCGCGCGCATACCCATAACTAATCCTCTTGACTGCTAAGAAAAACCGTTTCAAAGTTACACCATCTTTTCGTATAAATTCTAAATTCAAATCCTTACGAGCATTATACTTTTCACTCGTATAATATTCTTTGATGAAGTTAAAAAATCTACTTAGAAGTAATCTTTTTGATCCAAACTTTTGCATATAAATAAACTTTTTACCCAATAATAAAACAATGTTTTTAAAATTTTCTTTTTTATCAAAAAAAAACCAAAAATAATGTTGTTGCAGAAGATAGTCCCGACACACTGGGGATTTGCTTTGTTTAGAATTTCGTTATTAACTCTTGTCCAAAATGAATTTACTGTTTCACATTCCCAAAATAAGTGTTTCAAAGTCTCTTTCGATTGTTCACAAAAGGAACAAGAGTCATCATCCGTAAGTTGAATTATTTTTAAAAAAGAGTTAGTGGTCAAAATTCTCGTCAAGAATCTGAACTGAAGCCGCCTAATTCTTGAGTCTCTTGTTGTGTTATATAGAAGGGAATAAACATCTTCCCATGAGAAATTAGTTGTGTTTACGTTCATTTCGTTGACCCATTTTGACGTCGCCTTTGAGACTTCGGAACTATAATTTGATCGTGTACAGATATGTTGACACCCTCTCCCGCCATTTTTCAGTTTCATTAAAATCGGTGGCGTAACAGGACAATGCGCATCAAAACTAACAACTCTATCAATATCACATTTCTGTTGGTACTTAGATATAAATGAAATTAGACTACTATACTCCACAAAGCTCGTTTTGATACCTAAAATATCCACAAAAAATCTATAGTTCAAAATATTACCGTCTGGGGAAAACAAGTCCTTTATAAAGACTATGCCTCTATTGCACCAGTTCCTGTTGAAAATACTTTTTCCTCCTGCCTGCAGATCACTGCTAAACCATTAAGGTTGGTTAAGAAAATCTGATTTTTTATCTTCAAACAATTTCCAAAGAAGATTACACATTCAAAAAAATCTTTCCAGAAGTGATTGTCAGTATTAGGCAACTTTATCTTGAGAAAGTCAACTCCGTACTTAGCGAAATTTCTAAATTCAGGAAAAATCGATGAAAGAAACCGGCAGTCTTAGACTGACCGTTTACAAATTTTGTTAACATGTTAATCTTTAAAGCCTTACACAATGAAAACATGTTGATCATTCTGATACCTCCTTCATTGTAATTACAAACAGCTTGGGAGTGCTTAATTTTGTCATTGCGACCTTGCCAGGGGTATTTAAAAAACATTGAGTTCAGTTTTTCTAGAATATATTTCAAAGGTTGTGGCAAGGATTCCAGAAGATGTACAATTTTTGAAACCGCTAGCGCTTTGATTACTGTAATCCTCTCGAAAGGCGTCAAAATTCTTTTAGACCAATTTTTCAAAATTAATTCAATATCTTTCAAATTCGTCAAATAATTCTGATCTGCCATATCGTGTAAGCTGACTTGGAAATTAATCCCCAAGAACATGAAATTTGTTTTTGCTCATGATAACTGTGAATTTTGTATATCTCACTGTGCTAAGGTTAGCAAGTCAAACCAAAGATTTCTGTGTGGCTATCAATTTTTTAGGATCACGTTTGACAACTCTAGTCTATTTGTGACCATTGTGCCCTGATGGAATTGGATGGGTACGGAAGCAGTGTTCACATAGCTACAGCTTAGAGATGGCATCCAAGCTGGCGTGATGCTGGGTGTTGGGTAGAGGGGGCTTGGGGAACAACGTTATCTTCTGACCCTCCGGGCAGCAGAAGTTCTAGATCCATCACTAAGCGAACGTCTGCCGTAATACTGAAGGAGATAAGACCCAACACTTATCCAATTTTCTTTCTGTCAACATATCGAAAATGTCTACGCTAACATAATTTATTCCAATTTGAAGTTTGCGATATCATTTAGAACGAAATAGCTTTGTGCGGGTATCTTCTGAGCCAAGATGTAGCTATCAAAATAAGAGTTGCACCTAAAATGATCAAGGTGATCTCGTTTCGTGGCAAGTGTAGCATACATAACACGTGTACATCAACACAGATCTACGTTTTTAGTGAAGGATTCGCGCGAATCTGAGGCGCGTAGCACCGAGCGCAGGCAATGTCGGGAGGGGGTTTCTCCCTTGGTTAAACAGTCGAAGTACTGAACACTAAAATCTGATTTAAAACCGGTTAAAATGAGCGATTATTCCACAGTACTGAACACCAATTTTGTTTGATTCAGTTGAATTCCATTTTTATCCTCGATTCTCCGTTTTCACGGTTCAGTTCCTGGGCTATATGTGACTATTTCTACGAAAATCAGAAAATAATACTGTTTGTAGTCTTGTCAGAAACCGGGTTTTTTCCTTTTATAGTTCCGTAAAATGCAAAATGACGTATTGTTTCGAATAACAATGACACATTATACAAAAATATCAAAAATTAAAACCATTAAATCTGAACTGCAATTAGCAATACACATCTTTCTTACTTGACATTGAACCACAAAGACAATTATAAAGTTATTGAAAGTGATGAAGGAAGCAAGTGATTAACAAACATAGTGTGGCACGATTGTTCATTACAAATCAGTTTTAGCCAGTACCTCGAGTATCTAACCAAGCTCAGTCATGCCCCCTTCGGATGGTGTCCCAGGGGCCACATAGTTCCAAAGTGAAGACTCCGGCAGACACTCATTTCTATAGTACTGGTGTGCACTTTAAGGGCCCGGGTGGTCAAACGTTGGTATCTCGTTCATTGCTAAGTGCCCTGAGCTGACGGTCTACTCAGTCTTCAGCAAAAACGAATTGTTAGGAACACACTGCTAACAGCAACATAACGTTATAGTCCCCCCGGACGAAAAGGTCCAGTCCCAGACTATCCGTTAAAGATAAGCTAAAGATGGACAACAACAACAACAACATTTTTGCAGCTACTGTTACTAGTAACCACAATGATAACTAAGTTTCAGTAATAATAATTTTGAATTTGCTTGAAGGGCTTCACGTACTGGTAATCTGATCGGGCCGTACGCACTCAACTTCGCCAGAATGGAGTTTGCGTAAATGACAGAATCGTGCAGACGATTAGAGTAGGCTTAATGTTATTCGTCGGCTTTGAACGCGCGTGGTTGGTACAATAGGGTAACAAGGGAGTCTGGGAGAAAATTTCGATACCTTTCTCGGCTATATCAGCGAGAGAGCTCCGGAATACCGGAACTTATCGCTGAATGGAGCTCAGTGCCAGGCCCTAACAGTGACCAATAGTCTACTTGGAATTCTAATCAGAATGTGTAGAGAGCAATACATCATCTCAGCCGACATAGAACAAATGTCCTATTCATTCTTCATTATCGTTAAGTTATTGAGACGTGATACAAATGATCAGAAATAATTAAGAAAAAGGCCCTCAACGATGGCGGATTTAGAGGGGTGCCAAGAGACCATGGCCGCCCCCTAAAGTTTTCCCAGATTACATTTGGCAGTTCGGGAGTGCGAATGTCTGATGGGAAAAATCCTGGGTAATACTCCGCCCTGCCCCCCCAACTCAAATCCTGGAACCGCTCCTGCTCAAAACAAAACCCAACTACAGAAACGTATGTGCTCATAAATGATGATCTTACAAGACTATACTTCAAGCTCCCTCAGACAATCAAGCGAGACCACGAAGTGTGAATAACTTGATTGTAGGCGGAACAAATCTTCTGCGCGGTGAAAAAGAGGTCAAAACGATCATTGACTCTCCTGATGACCTGCACCGACTCAAACGATCTGAAAAAAGTTAAGATTGATTCCATATAAAAACCATATGAAGATGAAAAATCACTATTTTCTCAAAAATTCATACAGAACTAATAGTTTTTGCATGTGTTGGGATCCTGGCCCAAAGTACACCGCTGCAATATTTGCACTCAGTGACCTTTGGTTACCTAGATATGACCTATTTGGCTATAAAGGCATATTTTGCATTTTTTCGTGTCAGTAAAACTGCTCTTTTGGAACAGCAAAAGATCAAACTTGGAAAACTGGTGACAAAGTTTGACATTGATGGTCATAAAGACTCATGTAAGGTTAGTAAGAAAATGAAATTTGAAACTCTTAGGTACATTTAAAATTCCAGCAGGGGAGAAATTTCCGAGACCACTTTTCAGGCCAGTCACAAGTGGCAAGATGTTGCGTAACCTGCCTGCTATATCGGAATATATTTGAAGTTGAAATTCGCTGTGTAGACACTTCTAAGACTGATCTTTGAAAATTGCTTTTAAAAAACATGTCTCTTATATATTTAGTGCTAAACGTGGGTCTCGAATTTGGGCATTTTTGTGATGTGGAATTACTCTCACTGACAAGAGAATTGAGTTTCTGGCACTTAACATGTCTCTTGCGTTTTCCTTAAGATAACTTCTGGATTTCGTCACATGAACGTGGCTCATAAGTTTCGTAAAACCCTATTTGTGCACATCTGGGTATGAGTCACGCCACCACCAAAACTTTTTTGGAACCTCTGCTTATACACAACTTTTTAGCATACGAAGAGCCGTCTATGAAAAAGTGTGGTGTTGTGTAGGGGTTAGACAACTACCAAATATTCAAGAGCATAAGGAGCAATGACGCGGCGTAAAAAATTGAATATCAGATGATCGCGTAACAGCAGCCTCAAGTTGTTTAAGAACGAAGACCTGTACTGTTTGTCCGGAAGTAAACATGTGGTGAACAATGGTGCTCTTAGCTCATATCATAGTCTATTATTAAAAGCGACAATAAACAATTAAGTATCACTTTATTAAGCTGAAACACGTTGACAGCAATTGAAAAACATCAAATGTATCAGGAAACAAATCATCTGAAAACAGTGCAAGTAAGATATCAGTAGCAATTGCTATAAAGTTACTTCATGTTTATAACAATCGTTGGCCTAGGTCAACAGGTCATAACGTCAGTTTGGAATATTGTATTACCTCTCGCTGACAACTTTCGACTTACTGACTGCCCCGTTGCACAAACCTGATAGGCCTAACCGGTTAGGGGGTTAGGAAGGGCTGCTGGACTTTGAAAATTGCAACCATGTTATACCTTGCAAGTCTGAAAATTGTGGTCCATATTTATTCAAATGGTTCAAAGGTGTGACCCATGTTTATACTGAAAGACCACGAAAAAGTATGTACCATACTTGTACAAAAGGTGACCCATCTTTATACACATCTTTAGTACATATGACTTGTGAGGGCTGGTGAAATCGTCAACAGATTTGCATTCCACTAGTCTGCTCGGGTCGCCATTGAAGCTAGTAGAATATGTCAGAGCAAAGATGGCGACCATCCCTAAGGTGATTACTTGCAGTAATTTGTCTTCTAATATTTACGTCAAAATATTTTCTAAGTATGGAAAGAAGCTCCAATCATGATTATACCCCACGACTCAAAAATTGACAATACAGTTCACTTCCCTTTAAAACTGTAATGGCAGTTGATTATAATTTTTCAATCATTCAGTACTTTTTGTTATGCAGTAACAAGAGTGATACATATTTATTGAAGGATACACAGAACATACAAAGAAAAAATAACAAACCCAGAAACCGCGAAGCATTATATCTGGGTTTTAAATAAGTCATAAATGAAACTTATATACATAAAGGTATATACAATTAAGTAGTACCTAAAATAAGTATTCCAATACTTAGATATGCTATTACAGATATATAAAAACAAAATATGTACAGATTCATGTAGGGAAATCGGATGCAACAATATTGATAAGCGGTACATAAAAATTTGCTAACGTTGCTTAGGAGGAATTCGTTGAGAAAGAAGTCAAGGTTAGGACTACCTTTCAGTAATAATGTAACTCTAGTAGGATATTATTACAAGAATTGAGAGCGTTAACAATTGATTGGTTATCATTGAGTGCACGAAAGAGTGAGTCTCTCAGGGATTCGATGAGCGGACATTTGAAGAAAATATGAGGATAAGATCGATGGTCACCACATTTACAGTTTGGAGAGACATTGCTAAAGTTGTGCCCGAACTTATCAGAGTTGAGGAAAAGGCCACATCTTGATCTGTACAATGCTATTTCGTTATCGCGGGTAAGGGAGAATTGAGTCAAGGGTGTTGAGTTATCAAAATTATGAAAAACAGTTCTAAAATTATTTTTATACTCGTAAAAGAGTTGCTTTCCTTAACAGAAACTGGAAGAGAATTCCAGTTGTTGATGCACATCATGACTGTAGACCTTCTGAATGCCTGACTGAACGACGGAGGAATTGCATAAGGGGTGGAGGATCTCAAATCACTACGATGGCATTGTCTAGTATATAGATCAAATATTTTTTTGACAGACACGTTGTTGACATTGTTTATTACCTTGAAAGTAAATGAGGTCATGTGAAGATTGCGTCGAGTGGACAGTTTGGGCCACTTGAGACTATTCAAAACCTTAACACTATTGGATCCTCTGTAAGCTCCGGTTATGAGTAAGGCGGCTTGATATTGTAACTTCTCCAAATGTTGGAGTGCACCCGTAATAGCAGACTGATATATAATATCACAATGATCAATGTGTGGAAGTACAAAAGATTTGAACAAAACTTCTAAATGTGTAGAATTCAGATGACAAGAGACAAGCTTAAGTGGGTTAATTAGTTCCTGAGTTTTCTGTACGAGCTCCCGAACGTGAGGGGTGAATGAGAGTTTTTCATCTAACAGTATACCCAGATGTCTGTGCGACTGTTTTGTAGGAATGATTTCATCATTAAGTTTAAGGTCATAAGACGGGTCAACAAGGAAGGGAGCATTAATAGATTTGGAGAAGGTGAGGTCAACGCTTTTTTCTGGTTTAAAATTCATTCTCCATTCTTGTGACCAATAGCTTAGTTTATTTAAGTCGTGTTGAAGCTGCAAAGAACATTCAGGGCTGCTCCCTGCGAAGGGGTAAAAAAGCGCCGTGTCATCTGCATAAAGGTATTTGCTACAAGACAGGTTATCAGGAAGCCGGTCATTCATATAAACCAGGAAGAGAAGAGGGCCCAATACTCTACCCTGCGGTACACCTGCGTTTACAAATCCAGGAGGGGATAAAGTTGAAAGTACGCCGTCGACACGAACACTGTATGTTCTTTCGGAGAGATATGAGGTGATCATGTTTAAAAGATTAGCAGTAATGCCATAGGATCAAAGTTTGTGAAGTAGAAGGTCGTGAGGGACACAATCGAAAGCAGAAGCTATATCTAAAAAATGGACCTGACACTCTCGCCCTTCTCAAAATGTAAATGAATCTCATGTACTATTTCAACAAATTTTGCCACGGTGCTGTTCCCACGCAAAAAAAAACAAATTGACGGTGATAGATCAAGTTGTTTTGTTTGAGAAATGCAAGAATACTTTGAGCAATGATCGTCTCAAAGATTTTGGACAGGGTGTTAAGTAATGTTATTGGGCGATAATTTAAAATTTCAGTTTTGGAGCCTTTTTTGTGTATAGGGACCATAATTCCATGTTTCCAAGAAGACGGATAAATGCCTAGCTGAAGAAGTTTGTTAAACAGATTGGTCAGGGGCATGGTAATTTCGTTGGCAACCATTTTGATCATCTTGCTGTTTATTAAAGCTGTGCCATCATTCTTATTGGGGTCAATTTCATTGAGATACTTTCGGACATCAGTTTGATTAGCTGGGATGTCAGACAGTTGATTGAGACAACGTTCACGAAGAAAAGGAAAGTTACTTACTTCAGTTGGTGTAATGTGGCTTTTGTTCGTGAAAAATTTGAGAAACAAATCACACTTGTCACTACTACGTGTGGCTAGGTTATCATTATAGTTGATGACAGGATAGGAGGATTGCTGTTGACTGCCGCGTATTTTATTGATGATGTTCCAGTATTCTTTGGAATTCTTGCTTGCGCTGTTAATTTGTTGAAAAAGCTTGTGTCGGTGATCAGCTTTGGCTTGATTTACTAAAGTTCCAACCAGACGTGACTGCTCCTTGTATCTGTTGTAGATTATAGTGTTGTTAGATCTTCTGAAAGAGCTGTAAAGTCTGTTTCTTTTGTGGATTGCCCGTTTAACATTACTGTTGAACCACGGTTGTCTGTTGTGTTTAATTATCTTTTCAGTTGATGGGATGTTGTTTTTTAAGATTTCATAGAGAGTACTAGTGAAGAGTGAAACAGTGTCATCAATGTAGCCAGTGTTCAATATGGAATCCCAGTCAGTGTTGGTGATATCTTGACGCAGTTTATCGGTGTCGACCTGATCATGTTCCCAGGTGGTTCGAATTGTGTGTTGTTCTTTCACCGGTTTTTTAAGTGTTAGAGTGGTTTCGATAGTGTGGTGATCAGAATTGCCAACAGGAGGTAGTACAAAACATAAGTCAATGATACTCAAATTGTTTGTTATACAGAGGTCAATACATGAATGTGAAACGTCGGTGATACGGGTTGGCTCATTAATTAGTTGTATGCAGTCATTAGACAATAAAATATCAAACAATTGTAGTCCGGCCGTGTTGTCATGATCATCATTGTACCATGTAGAGTTTCGGGTATTGAAATCACCATTTATGATTATACTAACGCTATTGCGGTTAAGTTCCTCTAACTGATCGGCTAGGGATTTGAAGTAGAGTTTTCTTTCAGTTGGAGATTGAGAAGGTGAGCGATAAAACAACCCATAGTAATTTTTTTGTGATCGAAATAAATTTCGATCCAGCAGTTGCATAACTGAGGACAAGTTAAGCTAGGACATAATTTAAATGAGAGTGTGTTTTTAGTGAATGAGATGATACCACGGACACTGTTATTGTGATACGCTACACTGTAACCAGGAATAATTAGTTCATTATCAAGGTCGTCTTTGGTAACATTACAAGTTTCACAAAGAGCGACAATCATATAATCGTAAGACAGAACAAAGTTTTTTAAAAGTTGGAATCTGGAGAAATTGTTGGATTTAATGCTGTTAATATTTGAAAATAAGATTTTAAAGGTAGTATTGTCTTCAGGCCCAGGATTTTCTTCAACATCGCCAGCTAAAAGAAGACACATGCCAATGACGATTCCGTAATCCATACAGATGTTATATAAACAATAGTAAGACATATCAGTAAGCTGAACCCGCATAGCGTGATATCTCATTCGATGCCGGTGAGAGGAATTGAACTGTGACCATGAGGGGGAAAACATTGTAAGACCAGAGAAACTCACACTACTCCAGGCCCTCAAAGGACAGCCGTATTTAACAATTTATACACCAATGCTTGTTGAAAATTCAAGGGTTGTTAGTTGAAGAAGGTAGTCTGGACAATTAGGGGAGTCATTTTTAAAAACAAAATTATATCATAGGCTTGCTTACAGGTACATAAATAGCAACTTAGTTGAAAAGCACAACATATAAATTCAATCTTGGGAAACCAGTTAGTTCTGTTGCAAGTGAATACAAAACATCTAGATAATGGTTGACCTAAAGATATGTACAGAGGAAATATGACCAAATAGTAACGGACAAAAGAAGGTGGAAAATAAGAGTTTGAACACTCAAATTCGCTGAAGAAAACACGAAAAGATGTATTGAAGATCTCTCACTATGGATAACTTAACTGTAACACGTTTTAGAATTGATAAAAGGCTATGAGTTCTTACCACTATAGGCCACCCAGTAATGACTGATCAGCTCATGTGTTCGGTGGTGTCTTCTGAATTGAAGTAAACTTTCTCACAGATTGAAATACCAGTTTTCACAGGGATTATTTCAACTTGAAACTCATTATAAACTAAATTATGGTGACAGACAGTGCTCAACGTGACATTTTTACGGGCAAGCTAAAACAGTAATAACTAATTAATGATATGGGGAATCATTCTGGAACCCACAACAAAAATCACATGTAGTTGTAGATTCTGCACCTGACTGACAGAGAACAGAACAAGTGCCTAGAAATTAAAATCAATATTATAGTGAGTGAGAGGTGTCAATAACATGACCGAAAAGAAATGCCACACAAAATCAGTGACGTGTAACTTTATCCTGACAGACAAATTGTTATGGAGTTGTCCACAAAATTAACGTTCTGAGAAACACAACAGTCAGAAAGAAATAATAATTATATAAGGGACAGCCAGTAAGGCCCGAGCTCACACATAAGAATCATTGTCTTATGTGAATATCATGCAATGTACGATTCCGTCACACATTCAATAAAAATGTGGGAAACATGTTTTAACGACAACCAAAAATACCACCTTAATGCATACTGTAGGCAGTTGCAAAGATACTATACTACATTTTTGGTAAGGGTGCAACTGGGAAACAGTAAGAGGCAATAAGCAACAAAACCCATGCTCCAAACATGAATGATTTAGATGCAGATTTAGAATTCGATGCATTACCATTGCCTGTGGTCAATATAAGGTGTTGTGATCGCTACGGACCTGTATAGAGTGCACCGCCACTGATAGAGTGGTAACTTGAGCGTGATCTGGTATTACATAAGGGAGAAAACTGAATAAGTATCAGTGGACAGGACAATTACCTGATCCTGTCAAGACATGGGGGGTGGGGTGAGTGAACGCAAACAAAGTAAGGGATGTCACCAGTGAGTAATTGGATGTGAACTACAATAAGACGAGAGAGCAGGATACAATTTAAACTTCACAGTTTTCTAACACTAGAAGGTCACTTTCTGAGAAAACATGCTTTATCCTGTTATCATGCAGCTGTATTGTTACGTTACCGTCATGCGTCCACGTTTTAGCGATGGTCTTTGATTGTATAAGGTGGAGACAGCGGGCGTACAGAAGGGACCGTTGTTTTGTGAGATTTTCATTGATGTAGATCGGGGATGGTAAGTTCAGTTTGCGGAGTAGACTTCTATTGTGAAGGAAAGCAGCACTGGTATTATATGACACAAACTTACAGATGATAGGGCGATCTTTTCGCGAATCTCTAGCTACATGTTTACGTAGTTTGGGCCCGAATCTGTGGGATCTGCTGATTTGTTGGGGGTTAATTTGCCATGCAGTCATCTCTGACTTGTCGGTCAGCCGTATTCAGATGTGTACCTCATCAGTTTCTGAATGGAACACGGGTTTTTATGAGCCCATGTAACAGGTGACGACATATTTCGGATGGATCCAACAACTGGTGTGCACCCTAGTGGCAATCCTAGTTTTATACATTTACCTCTGTATCTTCAAAGCTCAGTCTCAACGGAATTTCATGAAATTTGGCACATAACCATCTATTAGGGAGATGGCGTTATCCTCCCATTTTCGGATGTATTTGAGATATTTTGTTCCACCCAGTGGCCATTTTTACTGTTTTCGAGTCTGGCCCTCTATCAAACAAACTATCCATAGAATGATTATGAAAATTGACATAATATACGCTTTCAGAGTGAAGAGAACGGTTGATAATAGCCTTCCGATGACTTTGACTACTTTGGCTCTTCCTAGTGGCACCTAGTAGCGCCCATGACTGTTTCTACTAAACCCATTGCAAGATCTATATTAAATTTAGCAAGTGTATTTATATGAAGTTGACAGCGGACGACGACGACTTTCAGACGGATCCAACAAACGATATGCCACCTAGTGGCAATTTCATTTTTTTCCGTTTTCCCCTGTTCCTCTGAAGTTCCTTGATGGATATTTATGAAATTTGGTAAACAGCTTTCTATTACAGAAACGGCGTTTTTTTTGATGATTTGACATATTTTACGCCATCTAAGGGTCATTTTTATTGTTTCCTAGTCTGTTTTGGACGTCTGCCCCTCTGCCAACCAAACCACTCAAAGCATAATTTTGAAACTTAGCATATATGTTTTTAGTGTGAAGACGACGGTTAATGATGATTTTCCAACGACATCGACTACTGTGGCACCTCCTAGTGGCAGTTTTGCTTTTGCGCCCATAGCTGTATCTCCTAAGCCCATTGCAGTATCTTGATTAAATTTAGTAAGTGTATTTATGTGAAGTTAACAACGGACTACGATGACTTTCCAATGAATCTGTGCCCCCTGGTGGCAATTTCATTTTTTTTTGTTTTCCCCTTTTACTTTTAAGTTCCTCGACGGATTTTATTGGATTTGGTAAATAGCTTTCTATTAAATAAACAATGACAAGTTTCCGCTTTGGGATGGATTCGAAGTATTTTGCGGTTTTTTGAAGTATTGTGTGGAAATGCATCATACACTAAACTTAGCATACCTTGACATGATAGATTGCAATGAATACGATGGGTTAGATAGTGACTCAGACAATGAGTTCAAACCACCATCAGAATTTTATACTGCGATCAGTTGGCCACGAAGGCCTTAATGTCATTGAGGAAATGAATGACGGCCCGTAGGATAGTATACCATGTGAACAATTAGAGTAATTGGCATGCATGGGATTATTGAAAACGCCCAATATGAGATCATGCTGGTCCCTCATTCACTTTGTACATATATATAACACCGTAACTCATTCACAAATGACTGAGATACGCTGGCCAATGAACATTAATCTACGGTCCTATATAGCCTTAAAAAGGAGTTAATCGGTTTACTGCAAAAAATCACCTGAATTCATACGACTTCATGCACTTACTAATTCAGTTAGGGTACCTGGATGTTGGTTGATATCTTATCTGTCAGAGCCGTATGTAGAACCACTACTGGTTCACGGGGCATCCTGTTGTGAGTAAATACATAACAACGGCGATGTGAACCAACACGTCGCTGTCGCTCCAGCTTCTGATTGGATGAACCGCTTCATATTCTGAAATCTACATCAAAAGCAGTGATGTACAAAGATGACATCAGATCAGTATAATGCCTTGTTGCCACCAATTATACGTACATGTACATGTATGTGATAGCTTAACTACATTTTTACATGCACGCATGCATGAGCACACGCACACATTTGTTCTCTACAAAAACGATACCAAACACAAGAATAAAGTTGATCAGAAATTTTAGGCTAAATGTGCTGAAAAGTGTTCTACACTGAATCTTTATTTTAAGAATTGTGCCTATAAGAAGCTCTCGGCCTCGATGAGGTTTACAATAACGTAGCAACGATTGATGGAGGGATAGATGCCAAAAACAGACTCAAAAACAGTAAAAATGGCCATTATCTGGCACAAATTAACTCGAATCCATCCGAAAACGAAAGGATAGTGTCACCTCATTAATAGATGCCTATGTGCCAAATTTCATGAAAATCGGTTGAGGACCTTTCAAGATACAGAGGCAAACGTAAACAACTAAACATGCCACCAGGGGGAACAGCGGTATTGGAGTCGGTCCGAAACTCGTTGCCCGCTGTCGTCAACCCCATAGGTACATACCCGCCAAATTTCAGTAACATCCTGCAAGGGGTTTAGGAGATACAGTCGCGGCTGCCAGACGCCCGGACGTCCAGACAGAAATGACGGCAATATGCACGCACATATAAATATGTGGACGCATAAAAAGGCATCACCAAGCGAGCGGATTTTGTTTGGATCAAAATAAACAACGAATTTGTTTTATCAACTTGCTCCGCTTGTCTTTGATTCATGTTGAAAGGCAATGTACGCATCCAGAGATATCTGTACACTTTATCCAACTTTCTACCGTCAGAGTTGCAATCCACAGCACAGCAGTGACACTTAGCCTTAGAACGATCACTCTACAGGTCGCAATTTTCGTCCGATTTTCACGAAATTTGCACACGACGTGTAGATCTCAAAGTCCTGGAAGCCTATCGCTTTTAGACATGATCGCATTCAAAATGTCGTACGTGGCGGCCATTATGTATTCGATTTCACAGTCAAATGCTCGTAGAAGCCGCATTTTTCAACGTACATAGCTGAAAATCAGTACGATTATACTGAAACGCATGTGCTACAAGCGTGCAGAAAATCGTTGACTTCCTGTCAAAGATGGCGGAAATATTGTAAGTTTTTTTTTTTCACTGTGATATATAATTATTGAAGGATACACAGAACATACAAAGAAATAATAACAAACCCAGAAACCGCGAAGCATTATATCTGGGTTGTAAACAATTCATAAATGAAACTTATATACATAGAGATATATACAATTAAGTAGTATCTAAAATAAGTATTCCAATACTTAGACATGCTATTACAGATATATAAAAACAAAAATATTTACAGATTCATGTAGGGAAATCAGATGCAACAATATTGATAAACGGTATATAAAAATTTGCTAACGTTGCTTAGGAGGAATTCGTTAAGAACAAAGTCAAGGTTAGGACTACCATTCAGTAATAATGTAACT
>NMRA01000197.1:135884-148201 GCA_002633005.1 Phoronis australis | reverse complement strand
GTAATGACTGAACAGCTCATGTGTTCGGTGGTGTCTTCTGAATTGAAGTAAACTTTCTCACAGATTGAAACACCAGTTTTCACTGGGATTATTTCAACTTGATACTCATTATAAACTAAATTATGGTGACAGACAGTGCTCAACGTGATTTTTTCACGGGCAAGTTAAAACAGTAATAACTAATTAATGATATGGGGAATCATTCTGAAACCCACAACAAAAATCACATGTAGTTGTAGATTCTGCACCTGACTGCCAGAGAACAGAACAAGTGCCTAGAAATTAAAATAAATATTATAGTGAGTGAGAGGTGTCAATAACAAATATTGGAAGTGGCGCATGCCTACCCAGAAATATGGCCAAAAACGTTTTCTCCTTTAGAGGGCGCATTTGCAAAGCAATCACTTTCAAAATGGTAACGTGTATGTTGAGTTTAAGAAGCTGTTATAAAAGTTTATTGAACCAGAAGTCACTTTCAAGATAGCGGCTGTGGCGAAACTATCAAAGTTGGTAGAGTTTTGGACGGGCTTTCAGAAGACCGTTTCAATTTTTCGCTACAACGTAAAATTTTTGAATTATTCGAGATTTTCCAATAGCGCTGTTCCTACCCTGTCACATAGCGCCACCTATTTTGGATTCTGGGAACAAAGCATCCTTACTTGGCGGAATTCACAGTCAAATGCTCGTAGAGGCCGCATTTTTCACTGTACAGAGCTGAAACGTGACACGATTATAATTGAATACATGTGCTACAGCTGTACCGAAAATCGTTGACTTCCGGTCAAAGATGGCGGAAATATTGGAAGTGGCGCATGCGCATCCCGATATCTGGCCAAAAACATTTTCTCCTCTAGAGGGCACATTTGCGAACCAATCAGTTTCAAACTGGTCACGTGCTTGTTGCTATTAATAAGCTTTAAAAAGTATTTTGTTTAACCGAAAGTCACGTTCAAGATGGCGGCTGTGGCGCATGTTCACACGTTTTCAATAGTTCTGCTGTCGCGTTTTTAACGGGAAGAGCAAATGACGTGAATTTTTTCATGTGGATTTCTTGAAGTATGCTCTTTCAAAAGATCTGTGATAGCGTTTTTCTCAGACTTACTGTTTTCGAGTTATTTGACTTTGAATTTGAAAAAAAACGCAAAATTTCAATTCTTTCGAAAAAATTATGGAATGTTGCGAAACTATCAATTTAGATAGAATTTAGAATGGGCTTTAAGAAGATGTTTTCCATTTTTACTAGGACGTCTACTTTTCGAATTATTTGAGATTTTCTGATAGCGCTTTTCCTTTGTTGAGCACTCTTACTGCATTGATGTTGGTTTAGTTTATTTGAACAAGACTGTAGCTTATTTCTTACTAATTTATGATATCTATCTTATGTTATCGTGTTGTTCATAATCTCCGCTTTCATCGTCATGATCGTCGTCGTTGTCCTCCCCATCGTCCTGTTTTCGCGTAATTTCACCAAGTGTCGCTCCTCCGAGCGCTCTCGTTTATCTTCGTTGTGAATGCCACTGACAAAAACGGCAAGGGAGGCGTAATACTTTATTACTTGGCGGAATTCTTCCGCCAAGCATGTTGGTCTGACAAAAAGTTCTTTTTTTTACTTGGTGAAATGAATTTCGCCAAGTATGTTGCTCTGCCATCACTTTTGTTTTTTTGTTTGCACTGTACAAGTCGCAATTTTCGTCCGATCCGCACGAAATTTTTACACGACGTGTAGATTGGAAAGTCCTGGAAGTCTGTTGTTTTTGGTTATGATCGGATACAAAATGGCGGACGTGGCGGCCATTTTGTATCCGACTTCACAGTCAAATGCTCGTAGAGGCCGCATTTTTCGACGCACATAGTTGCAAATCTAAGAGTTATACTAGAACGCATGTGGTACAGCTGCGCAGAAAATCGTTTACTTCCGGTCAAAGATGGCGGAAATATTGGAAGTGGCGCATGCGCACCCCGAAATATGGCCAAACACGTTTTCTCCTGTAGAGGGCGTTTTTGCGAAACAATCACTTTCAAACTGGTCACGTATTTGGTGAGTTTAATAAACTTTTATCAATGTTTATTGAACCGGAAGTCAATTTCAATATGGCGGCTGTGGCGCATGTTCACACGGTTTCAATCGTTATGGCATTTTCAACGGGAAGAGCAAATGACGTGAATTTTTGCATGTGGATTCTTTGAAGTATGGCCTTTCAAAAAGTCTGTGAGAGCGTATTTCTCAGACTTACCGTTTTCGAGTTATTTGACTTTGAATTTCAAAAAAACGGCAAATTTTCAATTTTCTCAAAAAATTTTTGGCTTTTTGCCAAACTACTACTATAGATAGAATTTTGAACGGGCTTTCAGAACATATTTTTCATTTTGCGCTACGACGTCTACTTTTTGAATTATTCGAGATTTTCGGATACCGTTGTTCCAATTCGGTCACATATGCAAGGCCCCAGCTGGCTGGCTTTCAGTTCACTTTGTTTTGGTTATGCCTAGTTGAGCCAGATTGACCCAGCTAGCATTGTTCTACAGTAGACTGGACCGTCATGTTGCGCCGGTGTGTTCTTCGTTATAGTTGATTGTATGCTCTCTATTTGATTTCTTCGCTACTCACATGAATGTTATCGTGTTATTCATAATTGCCGCCTTGATCGTCATAATTGTCGTCGTCCTCCCCATCGTCGTCTTTTCAATTAATTCCGCCAAGTGTCGCTCCTCCGAGCACTCTCGTTTTTGCTTGGCGAAATATCGCCAAGTATGTTGCTCTGTCACTAAGTTCGTTCAATCCTGTAGAGGGCGAATTATAAGACCAATTCCTTCGAATTTTCACAGGTGTTCACCTATTTCACGAAAGCGCCATCTTCCCGCGCCATCTTTAAATACTGGTCGAAAACGAGGCACACTGATAAAACCTCGTGAGCGGTCATCAGCTGGCCTTGATGATGTACTGTGCAGTGCCTGAACGTACCAATTCCAACTCGTCGGTATCCTTCCCATGGATATACATGTACTTAGCCACTCGCCCAGTCGCCAATGCGAGTAAAAATGGTGCTGGGCGAGTAGAAGTTGACTTGCCGGTCGCCCAGGTGGCGAGCAAATTTTAAAGCGCAAAAGCACTATATATCGTTTCCCAGATGAATATCAATAATTTTCCTACTCCTTGTGCTGTTTTTATCATGAATTTAAGGTACAGTTTGGTCATCGTGTCGAAGCTCCGGCAGTAAAAAACATCGGCGCAGTGCGACCCTACTGATTCGGTACATGTCACCCGTTACGCGATTTGTCAAAAAATCACACTGTGTGGTCTTGTACAAAGAATTTGTGGACTAATCCGAAACGAAGAAAAGGGGAGAAAGGTGGAAGACCGGTCCATGTGCTCATAGCAAATGAAATACCATGTTTTTGGAACTGATTCCTTTTTGTAATGTACAATGTCATTTTAGCCAAAGTTATTTTTTTGAAAATTCATCATAATAAGCGCCCATGCCCCTATAAGCGTCCCACTCGTTTCCAGACTTTGCTAAAATAAGCGCCCAGGCCATGAATGTGTATACATTTGTGCGAAATATGTCTTGCCTCACAGTTCTAAAATTCTCCAGTAATGTATTCAATTTTTCAATAATATCCGACAGTCCTGAAAAATCATTGTGCGCGGAATTTCTAGCAGACCACGAGCCTCGCCGCTATGTCGGTATTTAGCCGTGGCTGTACACTTCAAACCGTTCCGCAGTGCTTCAAAGAGAACGCAAAAGATTTGCTGATCTTGCGAGGAAAGTGTCACATTATATGGTCTGGCCCTTCGAACAGACGCAGCGTACTGGTCAAGGGGATTGGTATTGTATCTTTCCCGTACAGATTTTCTGCCATAACATGAATCCAGATTGCTTTGTACACGTAAAATTATAAAAACCGCTAATCGAAACTTGGCCAAGAAGCGCGCGCTAGGGCCTACATGTGGGCCTGCTCAATGAGATAAATTAACTACATATACAGCTCATTAGGCCTGCTACTGTGGCAAATGAACGCTGATGACACGCCCGCGCTCGCTCACTCGGTGCACACCTGGCGTGCGTTCAGTAGACGCTAGGACCTACGCTAGGACCTAGCCAAAAGCTAGTCAAGGTCACGTGCTCTTATTTAAAATACACGGCAATACCTCACGTAATCTCGCAAAGTCTTGCTTTTAAGCTAGGTCCTAGGGTTACTGAACGGGAGGCTGTTGACTCACTTCAATACAAACGTCACGTGACAACAACAGATGTGTTCGTCCAGATTTTTTCTCGTTGCCGGGTGCGATCTAGCGCAGATTTTGACTTAATCTGCGGTTAATCCCGACTCCGAGTCCACAGGAACTTAAGAATCTTAGGAAAGGCTATTTGGAAAAGTTAAGGAGGATTTGAGGTAATTTGAGTCGAAACTATGTTTACTCAAGAATTTAAGTTGTCCTATCGACGATCGCGAAGCAGCGACGCATCAGTCGGCAAGTTTTCGCCCTGGGATTTCAGCACATTTTTTAAAAAAAGATTAACAACAGACTTTGATAGCAATGCACCACAGTTTTGTAGAAAGTCTGTCATAGGTTACAGATACGTCACCGCGTGTAAATTTGATGAATCCTAGCTTCCGATTTCACCCCTTTCGGAGACCGGGTTTTAACCGCCGTAGGCGTCCCCCTGGGCGCTAATTATTAGGACAAATACGGTAGCCCTAACAGATGGTGACATCAGTGCACGAAACGATGATTTTTATTTAAACTATTAGCAAGTTTGTGGTGACTGGCGCCAACGGCCGGGTGACTGAACTTTGGGCGAGTAGATTTTCTGGCTCCGGCACTCGCCCAGCTGGCGAGCAGGATTTTTCAAGACTAAAAGCCTGGGTAAATCCCTGACTTCCACACTTTTCCAAAAAGGCAAAACTACGGAGAAATGGCTGAGGAGGGTAAAAGTCTAGTTGCCGTGCGTATTGGTATGTTTTTTGGAGATCGATTCAACATCAGACAACTTTGGACTTACAATTAAGCTTCTTATGTTAACCTTAGTAAGCGTAACTTTAGTTAAGGGATGCCTCCGAAACCCATGTATAACCCCAAATGGTTAACATTAAGTGCGTGTCCATAAATGTCCGAGGCATTAATTCTGAAATTAAACGAGCTCNTATGAACACCGATTTCATAACAACCTGAAACGGAAAAGTTCAAAAGATTGTTGAATTTCTTACCATAACAACTTTGAAAGCAATAAAAGCAACACAAGATATCCACTTTTAATTGCACCAATTTCAACCCTAAATTGCCCTTTTCATTTCACTTCTTTCCAAGAAAAGTCTTTGTTCTAAACACAACCTCAGTAAAATGTTATTGCCTTTTTCAAGAATACAAAGGGGTAATATACTATGTCAGTCTTAAGCAAAAGGTTGACTACTTATTTAAGATAATAAACAAACAAGTATTTGCTGCAAGCATTTTTTGAGTCTAGTCTCCACGCCACCTGTTGGTCACATCACTTGACCTGATGAAAAATAAGTCTCAAAAAATTTTTGCCCCAACTGGGATTTGAACACCGGACTTTCTGCAAACTGTGTTTACACAAGAGCAACGCGGATTGTTGAAATGTGCCATTAGGTCACATGATGTGGCCAACAGGTGGCACGCAATCTACATTTCCACATTGGTTTAAAATTTACATATTCATAAACAACTATTTATTACAGTATGGATGTACACAATTTCATATAGTGCTTGAAACTAGAACCCTATATATAGTCTTTTGTCAAATCCCAACCTACACCACAACTCTCCTTTTTGCAAAGATTGGCTCTGTGAAGAAGCGTCCCATAATTAATAAGCCATTGATCACAACTCTTCTCAAAATTTATAGAAAAAGCAGATTTGCACAACTCCACTTCGGTGGGAATGTTAACTCCACTTCAGCTGGAGTAATCACAAGAGGGCGCCACATCAATCTGTACTTTCCAAATGAAACCAGGAAACAAGTCGAATTCCTGGATTTCATTAAGCTAGAACTCTATAATATTGTAAACACCCAAAGTATTCTTTGCGCTGGTGATTTTAACTGCGCTCCCACAGACTTAGATAAGAAAGGAAAACTAGCGTATTCCACGAAAAGTCCTGTAATACAGAACATCAACTTTTTTAAATCTAATTTCAAGTTGTACGACGTATGGCGTGNATAAGAAAGGAAAACTAGTGTATTCCACGAAAAGTCCTGTAATACAGAACATCAACTTTTTTAAATCTAATTTCAAATTGTACGACGTATGGCGTGAAAATAACCCAGGTGTGAGGAAATACACTTGGAGGAATAAGAAGACTCGCTCTGACGAAATTGTTTTAATAGAAAAAATTAACGCTTTGACAGCCAAGGTGGAAAACGACCCTTCAGAGGAATTAAAAAAAGATTTACAAAAAGCCAAAATTGATTTGCAAATTATCCAGACCCAAAAAATTAAGGGCTCGATCCTGCGTAGTAAAGCACAATGGGCAGAACAAGGCGAGAATGGAAAATATTTCAAAAACCTAGAGGTGCGCCACAGCAAGCAAAAACATATTAACGCCCTTAAAAATGGTGCTAAAATTATACATGATGCAGCACGCATACGGAATATTCAAGTGAATTATTACAAAAAACTTTACTCCGATATTGAAGAATGCAACGTAGAAAGAACGTATCCAATCGACCTTTTTAATTTACCAATACATAAAAAGCTATCTCCTGCAGATTCTTACGGTTTAGAAAAAAAACTAACAGAAGAAGAATTGTATAAATCTCTGTTAGAGACAAAACCTAACAAGACGCCTGGTAATGATGGCATCAGCTATGAATTTTATAAAACCTTTTGGAAGGTAATCAAAGACGATTTATTGGCGAGCGTCACATACAGCTTTGGAATCGGTCACATGTCTAGTTCTCAATAGCAAGGCGTAATCAGTACGTTAATCCCGAAAAGTAAAAAGTCCGAGGAATTACTATCTTTAGATAATTGGAGACCTATCTCTCTTTTGAACTGTGACTATAAATTAATAACTAAAAGAATCGCAAACAAAATATACAAATATATTGACAATTTAATTCATCTAGATCAAACATCCCTGCCGAAACGTTATATATACCAGAATATACGTGTAATTGACGATATGATTGAATTTTATAAAGAAAAGCACACCCCCGGTCACATTGTATTCCTCGATTTCAAGAAAGCGTACGATACTGTAAAGTGGGAGTTTTTATTTCAGTCCTTAAAAGCTTTTAATTTTGGTGACGTTTCTATCAATAGAATCCGTACATTGTATTCTGGAATTTCGTCATGTGTGATGAACAACGGATTTACATCACAGTATTTTAACATAGAGAAAGGCCTCCGACAAGGAGACCCACTATCAAGTCCGCTGTTCGTCCTGTGTGCGGAAATTATGTCACATCATATCAGAAGCAATGAATTAATTAGAGGCTTCACAATAGCCAATCACGAAATCAAAATTGCACAGTATGCAGATGATACAGTTCTTTTCATTAAAGACTTAGAATCTGGAAATAACTGTTTTAGATTTTTAGATTATTTTGGAACATTATCTGGACTCCACTTGAATTATGAAAGATGCCAAGGGATGTTTGCCTCAACAATGCACCGAAATCGTAAACCACTTTGCGGAATCAGCTGACCCCAAAAGCCCTTTAAAAGTCTAGGAATATTCTTTGGCGGAAGAGGGGATGACGCTGAAAAACTCAATTTTGATGATAAAATCCAAAAGCTTAAAGACCTGTTTAATATTTGGAAAATACGAAATTTGTCCATAAAAAGCAGAATCTTCCTTACAAAAACTTATGGTTTATCGAAACTCATTCATGTAGTGTCAACTGTGGGTATCTCCAAAAAAGAATTCGTGAAGTTAATAAACTTATAAGAGAATTTGTTTGGTTAAATAAACCACCAAAAATTAAAGAAACTGTGACTATTTTACCATATCAAGAGGGTGGTTTGAAATATCCTAACACGGAACTGATCAAGTTAAACTTATTATTTAATTGGGTCAAGCACTTTAATACAGAGGATGAGGCAAGTTGGAAGATATACCCGAGGCATGTTTTCAGTCGTATTGGCGGTGTCCTCATTTTTTCATCCAATTTTGAACTGAAAACCCTAAAATGCGAAATTAAGAACCCTTTTTACAAAGATGTTCTCTCAACCTTAGATATTCTTAATCCTGAAATATTTAATGAAATACCAATAGCCAAACAAGTGATATGGAACAATTGTAACCTAACTGTTAACGGTAAATCATTATTTTACCAAGATCTGTACAATGCAGGCCTCATATTTTGTGAAGATTTTTTAGATAGCCAGAACAAACTTCTTAATTGGGAAAGAATTAAGAAAAATTATAACTTAAAGGATACGTCTATCATACCATTTTATTCCACCACAACAACCTTGAAGAAAGTTCTAGGTCCGTCGGATAGAAGGATTGTTAGTTGTAATAACATTAGATTTTTATTCTTCAATAGTTCCACTCCATGGATCAANTTTAGATTTTTAGATTATTTTGGAACATTATCTGGACTCCACTTGAATTATGAAAAATGCCAAGGGATGTTTGCCTGAACAATGCACCGAAATCGTAAACCACTTTACGGAATCAGCTGGCCCCAAAAGCCCATTAAAAGTCTAGGAATATTCTTTGACGGAAGAGGGGATGACGCTGAAAAACTCAATTTTGATGATAAAATCCAAAAGCTTAAGGACCTGTTTAATATTTGGAAAATACGAAATTTGTCCATAAAAGGCAGAATCTTCCTTACGAAAACTTATGGTTTATCGAAACTCATTCATGTAGTGTCAACTGTGGGTATCTCCAAAAAAAGAATTCGTGAAGTTAATAAACTTATCAGAGAGTTTATTTGGTTAAATAAACCACCAAAAATTAAAGAAACTGTGACTATTTTACCATATCAAGAGGGTGGTTTGAAATATCCTAACATGGAACTGATCAAGTTATTAACTTATTATTTAATTGGGTCAAGCGCTTTAATACAGAGGATGAGGCAAGTTGGAAGATATACCCGAGGCATCTTTTCAGTCGTATTGGCGGTGTCCTCATTTTTTCATCCAATTTTGAACTGAAAACCCTAAAATGCGAAATTAAGAACCCTTTTTACAAAGATGTTTTCTCAACCTTAGATATTCTTAATCCTGAAATATTTAATGAGGTACCAATAGCCAAGCAAGTGACATGGAACAATTGTAACTTAACTGTTAACGGTAAATCATTATTTTACCAAGATCTGTACAATGCAGGCCTCATATTTTGTGAAGATTTTTTAGATAGCCAGAACAAACTTCTTAAATGGGAAAGCATTAAGAAAAATTATAATTTAAAGGATACGTCTTTCATACCATTTTATTCCACCACAACGACCTTGAAGAAAGTTCTGGGTCCGTCGGATAGAAGGATTATTAGTTGTAATAACATTAGATTTTTATTCTTCAATAGTTCCACTCCATGGATCAAAAACACATTTATTCACAAGTTTTCTGTAAAACCAGATAATTATGTGTTTTTACTCAACTACTACACAGACGCCGAAATTAAAGAAATAAAAAATCTCCCTTTTAATCTACCCATAAACCCTCATTTGTCAATGTTTAAATACTTTTTCATTCACAAAAGAATTTATANATAGAGTGGTCTGGTTTGATCGTCGGCCAACATGCTACACGATTAACATAGGACATCGCAACTTTGTAGGGATTTCCGTACTCTTTCTCTAGCAAAGCACGCGCTTGTTTGTAGCCTTCATCCTTATCCATGTAGAGACATCCAGTTATAAGCTCTTTTGCATCACCCCAAGAAACTGGTGCAGATAGAACAATCGATCAGTGGGATTGGCCGTCAATGAAGCAATCTGCGAATCGAACGACACAACAAACGTATGATAAGCTTTAGGGTCGCCATCAAACCTGATAGGCTTCAGTTGAGGTAGGCGCATCACTGACATCAGTTGGGAGCAGGGGATCTGTGCACATGCATGAGGTGCGTTGGGCATCGAACAACTGTGCTGGACGGAAGTTGCAATTGCATCACATACAGTTGGCTTAACGAGTGGAACATGGCTGGTAGAAGAAGTCATCAAAGGGGGTTTCGACGACTTTGACGGTGTTGAACGCGAGGACATATCGTCTGCGTTTAAAACGTCCTCCTCAGCTTTAGCCTTTGCAAGTTTCATGTTCAATGCTGACATCATCTGATGTTTTTTCAATTTATGTTCGTACTGTAGCTGTTCTTGTTTCAGTGCCTCTTCTTCTGCCAAGCTCTGCTCGAGTAATGCTTTCTCAACTGCTAAAGTAGCACTCTGTACCCTTGCCTTCAACAGGGATAACTTGGAACTCCTTGTACTTGACTGATAACTGGAAGATTTAGTAGGTTTAGATATCTGAGGCACGGATTCCATAANGGTCCTGAGAGTTAATCTCAGTTTCTTCGATCCATGACAACACACTCTGTCTAAACAAATCAAAATCACCCATCTTCGACGAGAATTTCTCTTTAAGCAACTGCTTACTACTGTCATGTTTCAAAACTGATAAGTAGTGTTCATGAGCATCAATAAAAATATTGATGTTACTGTCCAGTTCTACAAGAGCGTCTTTCACTAGATGAAGATTATCAGAGTTCTTCATTAAATGCTTAAGCTTGTTTGTAAGTTTAGTCACTGAGGCCTGTGTCGTAGCCTGACGTGTCTTCGCTTGTTTACATGAAGATGTTGTCACTATACTAACATCGCTACCTAGCGGCGACTTGTCATTCATAGCTGGTCCCTCAGCAACTGACGTCATGATAACCGTTGAACACTGCCAGTTTACTGGAACTTCACAAGACACTATAGAAATGACTCACAGTAGCACTCATACGCATCGAGTCCATTCATGTCGCAGTCCATTCAGTGGAACAGCAGGCCATTGGCTTTACAAATGTTGGAGCAAAACAAACATGTTCGGGGGGCTTTACTCTTTATTGACATATGTTGCGGTAGTAGGAGGCGTGATAATAGTAGTAGCAGTAGTATTCGTAGTAGCAGTAGTAGGTAAACTGAAAGAACCAAAAAAACCATGTTCAAGCTTACATGATGCATAGGGCTCTACCATGTATATACAGTAACATTTAGGAGGACAACGCCCAAGTAAAATGATAACTGGCAAAGGGTATGCATGAATGACAAGCGTTCAAAACATTAAGTACACCTGAGAGAACATGAAAAACTAACATACTAATGAATGCAAATAAACTGTATTGTAAGAAACAAGAAAAAAGTGTATTCGTACGCCCAATCGGAATAACATAACGTAACATAACGTAACATTGCAGTCTGCAGTAACACTCCCCCCGGAAACGAGGTAAATCGAGATTCACTTTAACAAACATCACTGCAGATAATCGTGACAAATCAACACAATAATCAAATTATTGACAAGATTGTAAATATTCACTAAGTGCCATTAGGAACGAGCAGAACCAATTTATTGACCGGGCGATGGAGGGTTGACGCACTAGTTTTCAAATAGCAGCTTTCAAACAAGACCGTTGGCATCCTTGAAGACGTCCACGACTCGTCCCATGGGCCAGCTATTTCTCGACGTACTCTCGTCAATCGTCCGCCTGCACGGATCAAGCCATCCAAATCGTCGTGAAAATGCTGACGCTGGGTAAACTTCAAAATAGAAACCTCTGCTTGACCCATTTCTTCAACACTAAAGGGTGACGATACCTGAACGTCGCCGTTGTCATGGACACCTTGTTGAAGAATGCGACGGTACAACAACGATTTCAATCTTTGGAACACAACCACAGCCTTCTTCAGAGCCGTCCAACTCGAGTAGTGGGATATCATTTTTGCAAAACCATCAGAAAACTCCGTCACAGTCACTGTGTTCGACTGAACAGCGGCCACGCTGCAGAGATCATTAGGAGCAGGAAACTCGACTGGTTGCACAAACGAACATTCCGGTGTCCAAAGAAAAGAAGGCCCCAGGAACCATTCGTCGAAAGTGAGAAACTTCTGAGCGTCCAGTCCACGAGATGCACAATCCGCAGGATTACTCTCACTGTTAACGTACTTCCACTGGGACGGGTCGCTGAAGTCGTGTATTTGCTGTATGCGGTTAGTAACAAATACTGAAAATCGCCCACTGGTACTATGCAGGTAATATAGTACAGCCATAGAATCGGTATGGAACGTAACACTGCTGGGCGGCAGGTCCAACTCCTTGCATACCATTCGTCCAATTTGAAGTGACACAGCAGCTGCGGT
>NMRA01000197.1:111238-132054 GCA_002633005.1 Phoronis australis | reverse complement strand
GAGGCCTGTGTCGTAGCCTGGCGTGTCTTCGCTTGTTTACATGAAGATGTTGTCACTATACTAACATCGCTACCTAACGGCAACTTGTCATTGATAGCTGGTCCCTCAGCAACTGACGTCATGATAACCGTTGAACACTGCCAGTTTACTTTAACTTCACAAGACACTATAGAAATGACTCACTGTAGCACTCATACGCATCGAGTCCATTCATGTCGCAGTCCATTCAGTGGAACAGCAGGCTATTGGCTTTACAAATGTTGGAGCAAAACAAACAGGTTCGGGGGGCTTTACTCGTTATTGACATAATATGTTGCGGTAGTAGGAGGCGTGATAGCAGTAGTAGTAGGTAAACTGAAAGAACCAAAAAAAAAACCATGTTCAAGCTAACATGTTGCATAGGGCTCTACCATGTATATACAGTAACATTTAGGAGGACAACGCCCAAGTAAAATGATAACTGGCAAAGTGTATACATTAATGACAAGCATTCAAAACATTAAGTACACCTGAGAGAACATGAAAAACATACTAATGAATGCAAATAAACTGTATTGTAAGAAACATGAGTTTTTACGCCAATATCGCCCCAAGTCCAACCAAAATTCCGAAGAAACTAATTATGTACATTGACGTTTATCCACCATAAAACGTTTGTGGAATGGCGTTGAAATAGAGCGGTACCAGAATAAATAGTCAGAGAGAGAGCGACATCTGGCGCAAGAACTACAGTGTAGAAAGTCCTCTTACATGNGGGAAAAAAGTGTATTCGTACGCCCAATCGGAATAACATAACGTAACATAACGTAACATTGCAGTCTGCAGTAACAAGTTTCTTATAACATGCTATTATACAAAGCCAAACAACCGGAAAATGCTTTCAAGATGGCGGATCTGGCGCATGTTAACCCAATTTCAGTCGTGCTGGAGTGCGATTTTAAACGGGAAGAGAAAAAGACGTGATTTTTTGCATGTGGATTCTTTGAAGTATATTCTTTCAAATGGCCTGTAACAATTTTTTCTCAGACTTACCGTTTTTGACTTTGAATTTCTTAAAAAAACACAAAATTTCATTCTTTTCGAATAATTTACAGAATTACATGTAGGCGATACCATCAGTTTAGATAAAATTTTGCACGGGCTTTCAGAAGATGTTTTCCATTTTTCGCTAGAACGTCTACTTTTCGAGTTATTTGAGATTTTCTGATAACGCTGTTCCTTTGTTGAGCGCTCTTGCTGCATTCATGTTGGTTTATCTTCTATTGAACTAGACTGTAGCCTATTTCTTATTGATTGATGACATCTAAGTTCGTCATATGAATGTTGTGATGTTGTTAATCATCGCCACCACAATCATCATATTGGTCATCATCGTCATCATCTTCGTCATCATCTCCGTCGTTGTCTTTTCCGTTAATTTCGCCAAGTGTCGCTCAAGACTGTAGCCATTTTCTTACTGATTTCGGACTTCTACGTTCGTCATGTGTATGTTATTATTACTTCTTTTGTTCATCCTCGCCACCATCGTTGTCATAATCGTCATCTTCGTCATCATCTTTATGGTCAGCTTTTTGGTTAATTTCGCCAAGTTTCGCTCTTCGGAGCGCTTTCATTTTTTGGTTGTTCGCACGATACAGGTCTCAATTTTCGTGCGATCGTCACGAAATTTAGACATAACACGTACTTTTGGAAGTACTGGAAGCCTATTTGTTTTTTCGTCAAAATCGGATCCAAGATGGCGGCTGTGGCGGCCATTTTGTTTTCGTTTAAAGATTTAAATGCTTCTGGAGGCTACAATTTTTTACGTAAAGGCTAAGAATCGGTACAGTAGATGGTCCGGAAGTTTGCTACAAGTATAGGGTAAAACTGCATTTTTGAACGGCAAAAAATCAGACTTGGAAAACTGGTGAATAAGTTTAAAATTGATGGTCATAAAGACTCATGTAAGGTTAGTAAGAAAATGAAATTTGCAACTCATAGATACTATTAAATTTTCAGCTGGGGAGAAAACTCCGAGACTACTTTTCAGGCCAGTCACAAGTGGCAAGATGTTGCGTAACCTGCCTGCTATATCGGAATATATTTGAAGTTGAAATTCTCTGTGTAGACACTTCTAAGATTGAATTTTGATGATTGCTTTTAAAAAAACTTGTCTCATATTTTTAGTGCTAAACGTGAGCATTTTTGTGATGTGACCTAACTCTGACTGACAAGAGAATTGAGGCTACTCTTTTAGTTTAGAGATATCACCTAAAATATAAGATCTAATATCAACAATGCAATATCACAAAAATTTAAATTTCACTTTTGAGACCCAAATTTTCTAAAACACTCCATTCTTTTATTAACTTTACCAATAGAACTTTAGGGTTCGAAATTACATGCACTTCCTGTCTCTGCAAAGAATGTGGAGGAATTTCCTTCTTGTACATTTGGTTAATTTTCGTTACATAATTGTAGTAGCGGAGGAAATGTGACCTTCATTAGCTGTGTTAAAGACGTCAGAGGTCGTGCAAAGTGCCACAGAAATTTGAAAGTATATCGGAATTACAGCTGATTCTTGCCAAATCTGGAGATAGGAGGCTGGTCTGGCAAACCAATGGAAATGCGCCGTGATATATTCTACACATCGACATGAGTTTGGACTTGACTTTAGACAAAAATTGACGTGCTGTTATCCAGAACACACAGCATGTTGTCAGAGAGATAAACCAGGAACAAGCAACACAGGATCTGATGTCATCTCTCACCCCACACCAAGTTTTGGTTGTAATGGATTTTGCAATGAAGTTCATACCCATCAGTTTCCGTGAGGCACAGCCCGACTGGTTTGGAAAAGGGGATCTCATGGCACGAGGCGGCTTGTATCACAAAGAAAGGTGAGAGCCACCAGGTAAAAATAAATCCTCAATTAGTATTCAAGGTGTTACAAAGTAATTCTCAGATGTGTTCAATATTAAACAGAGAGCCAGTGATGAACAATGTTGTTGCCTTTACCTCTTTTTAGTATATTGATTTACTGTAACAGTACAAGATACAGGGAGTGTGCACTTAATATCTAGTCTTTATCTTGCCATTTCCCAACAAAAGCTTGACAGTGATGCATTCTTTGTCCCTTAGTAGATTTTGCACACAAACCTTCATTTTAACTGAAGCCACTTATGGATGATTTTCATAATTATCTTTGTTAAGGGGAAATTTCCCCCTCCCTAGAAATGTTTTGAAGGAGCTACTGATATAATAACGGTGTTGAGACGAACCATGCTTGAAGTTGAGTGGTGTGATTGCGGTTTAGGTGGTGATCAGATATAATAAGGTAGTTCTTTAAACTAGTTGACCTATTTGAGTTACATAATTGTTGTACTTCAGGTACATACTTGCATCCATACTCTAGATGCCTGCAAGCAAGACTTTTTCACTGTTTGCTGTTTAACGCTAGATGTGCTAAGGCAGGTGAAACCTAGGGATCCACAAATAACGGAAGCTCCGACAATGCCAATTGTAACCATTCAGCCGCCCTTCTGATTCATTTGTTCTACGTATCTGGTAACACCAGCATCTCCATTCTGCGCTACGACTTCAGTGAAAGTCAGAAGGGAAAAGACATCTGTGACAGGAAAATCGCACCCTTGAAGTCCCATGCCAAGTACTTCGTCAATGAAGGCAACAAAATGCAGTCGACCTGAAACATGCGCTAGAGTCTAGAGGAGGTGTCAAAGGCTGTTATGTGTCGGCCTGTAGTGTGAATGCCCCATGCACAGTATCCCAGGGATAAGTTTGCTGACAAACTTTAAGTATTCCGCCGATGGCATTCGAGCATGGAAGGCCTATAGAGTAGGGGAGGGAAAACTTGTCATCAACAAATCATAACTGTTGCCTCTGAAAAGTCTTGACCTTGCAACACTCGAGTGTTTTACAACTCCAAGGGTTGAGTCGGGGCTGGTTTCCATTGAACGTCATACACATGCACACACTATGGGTGCTCGAAATATTTTCCTACAGATGCTGTGCTAAATGAGCACTTGGATGTTGGTGCTCATTCATCATCCCTCCAGAACGAGACTCAGTTCGACACTATTTCAAGACAATCTGATATGTTATCTGCTACCACAGCTGTATCATCACCTGAGTTGTATGCCGTTTACGTTGCTGATGAAGTCGTCGCAGGATTGGGCTCTGAAAAGTATTAGAAATACGGTCCGCTTCTCTGAGAAGGTAAAGACTTAATCGAGTGATATATTTCCGGAAGGTGAACATTCAGGCAGAAAACAACAGCCAGCTGAGGTTGTAAAGATGATGCAAGAAGCCAGGAATAAGCAAGGAAAAGTTTTCACCTCTGAAGAGTGGCTGTCGGAGCAGCAGGTTGCTGGATTTTTCTCCCGTATGGTTGCCGCGTCTCGAATACGAAATATTCAGAATATTGAAGATGCTGATGCTGCTTCTGTCCACGAGTTTGCCTCAAAGAATGACTTGGAGCTTGAAGTCATGAATGAATTATCATCATAAACTGTAGGAAATTATGAACATGTTTTAGTTGTTTTCTATTCTTATGACATTGTTGTGGTCATCATTATCATAGCTAGGGGTCTGGGGTCCACCCTGGGCGAAATTGGGAAACATGGAAGATGACACAAATTCGTGGCTTCCACGAGGGAGAAATTTGAGTGGTGGCCGGTTGGGGAAAATAATCCAAGCCATTGATGGTCAACATTGAAATCTTCTGTCACTTTTTACTTGGGTTTTTTCTTTTATGTTCAGTTTGAGACTCGTAAATCATACTTTTTACATGATTGATTCTATTGAAACTACTGAGATTTTTATAGGAGTGATTATCTAGTCTTGAGAAACGTCTATCTTAGACATGTGTACTGAGCAAAATAAAAGGATTTACTGTTTCAGTACCTCTTGTTTTCTTCAAACAAAATGCAGTTTTTTTGAAGTGTTGTGTAGAAATGCATCATACACTAAACCTAGCATACCTTCAAGATACTAGGGTTTTGAGTCCGCTGCATGAACGGAATTTACATATTGTGAAACTTTTAGCTGGTAAGTCGCAACAACACCCAATTGCTTAAATACTGGTTTGGAAAGCCGGGATCTTGGATATCACTGAAAGTATTATGTTTTCAATCGTAAACATCCATACCTGTTATTTTTCTGAAATTGCAAATTCCATTGGGCGCACTGCCACCATGCTCGGCTGCTTTGTGTAGTACAAGAAGCATTGCGTGACACTTTGTATGTCCAATAACACCACACTTCTCGAAGATCTTGATTAGTTCTAGTATGAACTCTGGTAATAGTTTGAGAGGACTTTTTCAATCGCATATACAAGGATTTGTTCACTGAGGAGGTCTGAAAATGGACCAGCATGCACTGCAGGCAGTGTGTGGGATTCTTAGTCAATTACGGTGTTTAAAAACTGAAAAAGCAATGGGAAATGGGCACCCTTAATAAGAATAAAAAGTGCTTCTCTGAAGTATGAGATGGTGATGGGCTCCATCACCATCTCATACTTCAGAGAAGCACTTTTGTATAATTAACTCATAAATACATTAAAAGTGACTTTTTTGATTTCTGTAATCCTATAACAATCTTTTATTTTTGCACCAGCAAAACTGAAAATCCGCGAAGAAAAAATCTCTCATACAGCTTCCCATGATCTCCTTCGTCACGGATGTAGCAAAACGAATTATATTTGTGTTCTATTTGGCATCTTGGTCGATAGATAATTGCACAATCGAGTAGCGCCTCCTAGAGTCTTTTAATCAAACTGACAGTCACAGATTGGCAGCAAAGTGTGTAAGTGAGTTATGCAAAAAACTGACTGCACAAAAACTATGAAAGAGACAAGATATTTTATTCTTGCTTTGAGCTGCACAAAGACAGCAGTAACAGATGGAAGTTAACTCATGTTCCAAAAGATTCCGATATAGATTTGGGAGAGTGATAAAAATGCGTGAAAATGGCCTTAATAATAAGTAGTGAAAATGATATTTTTGTAGGCTAAAATGGGAGGACATAAAAAATCAATAAAACCATCCAAACTAGTTTTTCTTGACGTATGTTATTCTTTCTTCTTTCTGCTATATAGTTATTTTTTCAATAGCGCAATGCGATGATGTGCTGTTGCTGACAAAAAGTCACCTACTTCCAAGTACTATTATTTGCTATTTTTCAGAAAAAGTACAAAGTGGTCGTAAAAAGGGTTAAAAAAACTCGGAAACTCTTAAAAATTCAGGCTCAGGTTTCTTTTGACAAGACCAGCTGATGTGCTAAGTTTCAAAAAAATGGGTGATTTTGCATATAAAGCCCATCATCTGGTTTTTATATGGAATTGCTCTTAATGTCTGGAATTCAGTGGCGGATCTATGATACCACAGGGGGGCCCAACATATGTTGCCTCGTGGAATTGGGCAAAGTACGATTGTGTGTGCACAGGCGGCCCGAAAGTTGCAGGGGCCAGAGATGTAGACCTTTGGACCTCAGTTCAGAAAATCTATAGGTGGACTAAAAAAACAGGAACACAATTCCGCCGCGATCTGCCGGGGTCTGAGCCCCCTCTTCCGCTACCGGTCCTAGTTACTGAACTCAATATTTCCTCACGCTCTAGCTGTTTCATTTTGCTGGTGGCAGCCAAGGAGGGGGGCTGGGGCCCCTGCCCCCCCCCTAAATCCGCCTATGGAATTGTCCGTTTGCACCATTAAGATATTTAAATTAGGTTTACTTTCTTATGAACTTGGCATTTTTTGTAGTTTCATTCATAAAGGTAGCTTTCATTTTAATTTGAAGGTAGCATGATCACTAAGTCGTGGTATGGTTACAAAAGATTACTAGTCTGGTGTGGTAGTTGCAGAAATAGTCTATTTACAAAAATAACTCAAATTCTTTTTTAAAGCTTCATAAATCTAAATATCATGTTTGAGCAACTCCAAAATGAGCTCTCTCTAACTCTACAGACATAGTGTATACTAGAGGTACACGTCAAAAAGTAATTGAACAGTTTATTTTTAGTGACAACAGCTCGACCAAGGCTTTGAGTTCCTTCAGTAATCCAGTGCCCTTCCCTGTGCCGATCGAATCTCTGAATTTTGACCGGGAGAGAAGTTCAGTTGAACGCCAGCTTACGGTTTATGAATAACAAAAATACCTCTGATACGAAACAAAATAATGTCCATTAGGTTGAAATAAATAAAAAAACTTTAAAAAATGGTCCTTGAAAACAACAATTTCCGGGGACTTCCGTTAGAGTGCTGACATCCAGCAGGTGCCGAGACAAAGGCACCCAGACGTAGTCAACTCGTGAGCCAAAATGTGAGATAGCCCTGCACCATAGCCACCAAGCTGAAAAGTGTATATCTTGGAACTAATATATTTGTGTTTATAATAGCCTTCGAGTTATCTAGCAACATCGCTAACTTCAGCTGCTCGTGTGGCCGTACAATTTGATCCATAGTTTACGCTTTTCAACATCATTTTTCGGCTTAGGACATGACAAAAAATGGCGGGATATTATTCTGGAGCAGCATAACGGCTGCATTTTGGGATATAAATGTGTGTACAGCACACATCACGAATTTTTGTCGGCCCGGTCGACGACTAGCAGTTTTCGCCGGCCCACAATTGATTTTGTTTGTGTAACGCCAAACTGCATCTTTTTGCGTTTTTTTAAGTTATTTACCGGTCTCCTATCACGTGCCCATGATGATGGATTTGTGAGTGAGTTGTTACACCGCGATGAGCTCTCACTCCGGGGATTTTATTTTCATAGTATTGACCCTTGCAGTACAGATGCGAAATTCACGGTCCAGTATGCCCTAAACCCACGGACTTCGATGGCTCTAACTTCGAAATCATATTATGGTTACGACTTCCACGAACTAAGACTGTCATCACCACTGTTGAGGCTACAGCCAATTGTAGCTTTGCGCATTCCGTTTTCATGCATCGGTGACGTTAAAATCTGGGCTAGTTACATGTACATGTATACACGTAGTCCCCTATCAGTTGGTCGTTCACGTTGTTCCAAAAATAAATATTTTCTGTCAACAACATATTGACAAATTATGTAAAATAAAACAATTGTGAATGGGAAGATGTGAAGAGATATTTGTCTCTACGCGGCATATGTGCATGAACCTTTGGTAAAGCGATTGCGATGGCAAAAAAATGATAGTAAATACATCAAGGTGCACTTTTGAGAAGCAAAGCGTCTGGTGATATTTATAGCGTATGATCTGGTCACCTTAGGTAGTAAATGACGCTGAATGAGAAGTGCCAACTACATGCTTGGCGCGAAAATAAAAAATCATGCTTGTATCGCCATCCCTCCCTCCCTCCACGAATTTTGCACATTCTAATGAGTCACCACTCGAGATTTGATTCCGTTTCAGTCCTAAAATCGCAGAATAATTCTTCTGTGCTCAGCTGTACGAAAAAATACAATTTTTGAAACGGTGCCCAGACTTAATAAAGTTTCCAGCATGAGAAAGCTTTATCAGAAATGCCAAGCCCACGCAGAGTTGTAAGACAGAGACGTTGTCGTTTCCGTATGTCCACAAAAGTGCTTTGAGCAATGTGTACAAATTTGTTCATTCCGCTTTTCTAAACGGACGACTATGGTCAACACGGTGTTTTAAAAAGTACACTTTTGAGGGCATTTTCAAAAATAAATGTATGGTTGATGAATTCAGCAAGTCTGCGCGCACGGGCAGGAAAACGTATCTGCGTAAATAAAGAGTTGCGTTTTCAAAACATTCAGAGCATGAGCTCAAGGACTACCTGAGAAAGAAAATAAAACCGAATACCAAACAGAAGCTTGTCCAATGAATATATAGCTCTTGGAAAACTGTTACCCCGAAGAAATATGCAAAATACGATTGTCATTTACGGAAGATTGTACTAGAAGTGATTCGTTGCAGTGGAGTCTCCACGGGATAGTAAAAACACTGTTTTACACCAGTTAGCTGAATGGAAAGCTGAAGCGGAAAAATCCAGAACACACATTTTCTATTCAGGAATTGAAATCTCTGTAGAATCAAAAACAATTGGCAACCAGGATTTATTGCGTCAGAAAACTTATCACGCCAGGAGAGAATTGTTTCCATGCCCGGAGACTATGTGATCACCCATTATGCAATGATGACAATCCAGTGTGTACCTATACATTGGCATCTATTGTAAAACGTGGATTAGACGAACGAAATTCAACTGCATTTCCGAGATAATATGTCTGTCGTCGGCGAGAGGTTGAACATTTCGCCCTTGTTTATACGTATAGTACGGACATTATCACTTTGAAAGATCAATGCTTGGGGATGGTGACGTGGTGTTCTGGCGTGAAAGTTACTGACATGGTAAGTTTTTGAACCTGACTTATTAAATTTTCAGTTTGGTTGTATTTTATTAAGATCCTGAAGTGAATAATTTTTGGTCCTTACTTGATAAATTATAGGTGCTGATGTGATAAATTTTCAGTCTTGACGTGGTTAAATTTTGGTCTTTATTTGTTCTTTGGTCTTCTGTGTGAAAACAATCTCAATGTATTGGATTGTTTTAATTCCTGCTTAAGTAAAATTTCTGGTTTTGAGATACTTGCCATCTGACGACATCAAGCTACGCCTCCAACTAATTAGTGTACGGCGGGTAGAAGAGAATCCTCGTTTAGCTGTTACGAAGAAGGGGCGACAAGACGTCAGACTACATAGAAGCCTGACAACTATTGAGGCAGATAACAACATTGTAAGTACACACATCGACATTTCAAGACTTCCAAGAAAGGCTGGATGGCAACTGGGGAAGACCAGTGACGCTGGAGAGACAGATGACCCCCAGGAAAGACTGGATTGGGGCAGGCAGGGCCAGCACCTCGGCCTGCAGCTCCGGTTATAGGAGCACCCATTCTCACGCTACGTCGAACCAAAATGATGCATACCCCCGGAGTCTCCCGAGAGGGGGGGAGAATGAGAGACTCACAACGGCGGATAACACGGAAACGACTTTGCAACGACCAAGGACTTTGAAACAGTTGACACTGACAGGAGGTGTTGTGGAAGGAGCAGTATGTAGTTGTGGAAATGTGTGCAAGAACATCCGTGGCTTACGTGTCCACCGATCAAGATCGCGGTGTGGTTATCAGGAGAACCAAGAGCAACGCGCACAGGATCCCTCTGGTGAGACGTTGGAGGTACCCAGACAGGATGAACCCCACAGGGCTGGGAGTCTCCAAGCCGATGAGCCTTCAGATAACGACACTGTGTTCCTGGGAGAGGACACGTCAGGACAAGGCAGACCTCCACCACGCCCAAGAAGGAAGAGAGTGAAATGGCCAAAGATGACGGAAGAAGCAGCATGGAAGGCTTTTGATGGGGATGTGCACAACATCATGAAGACAACTTTGATGGGCAGCGTAGATCAGAAGATGGAGAGTTTCACCGCAATCATGTACAACGTGGCTTTAGAGCGGTTTGGTACACAGGAAGAGCGTACGAGAGCACCACGGCAGGAAGTTCCAAAAGGCAACAGACGGAAACGGCGCATCAAGGAGATACGAACTGAACTAAGATCACTTGGGAAGGCTTTCCGCAAAGCCCAGGAGCACGAGAAGGTCGGGCTGCAGTGGCTTAGAGATGACTTACGGTATGAGCCCAGACGCCTGCGAAATGCAGAGAGGTTACGTCGAGCCAAGAAGGAAAGGGCTAAGCGAAGGTCTCAGTTTGTCAAGGACCCCTTCAGATTTACAAAGACCTTACTGGGGGAAGAGAGATCAGGCGAGTTGCAGTCAAGCAAAGAGGCAATAGAGCAACATCTTAACGCAGCTCATGGAGACGACAGACGAGATGTGCCCCTCGGAGTGTGTTCGAGAGTGGAGGCTGTGAATAGGCCAGAGAGTGAATTAGACACGAAAGAACCTACGTGGAAGGAACTGCTGCAGGTGGTTAAGAAAGCGCGGTCGGGTTCAGCCCCAGGTCCAAGTGGCATCCCGTACAAGACCTACAAGAAGTGTCCCTTGCTGCTAAGGCAGCTGTGGCTGATTCTAAAGACAGTATGGAGAAAGGGCAAGATACCTACTGGCTGGAAGGTCGCAGAGGGGTGCTTTGTGCCCAAGGAGAAGGATGCTGCTGCGGTTGACCAGTTTAGAACAATATCACTGCTGAGTGTAGAAGGGAAGATGTTCTTTGGGATCCTTGCTAGGAGGTTGACATCCTATCTCTTAGACAACAAGTACATAGACACATCTGTCCAGAAAGGAGGAATTCCTGGTTTTTCAGGCTGTGTTGAACATACGAGCGTCTTGAGCCAGCTGATTAGGGAGGCCAAGTCGAAGAGGAAAGACCTGACGTGTGTGTGGCTGGACTTAGCTAATGCCTACGGTTCCATACCCCACCAGCTGATCAACATAGCATTAGAGTACTATCATGTTCCGGAGCATATCAGTCGCATGTTAACAGATTATTTTCGAGGTATCCAGTTGAGGTTTACTGTAGGCGCCATCACTACAGACTGGATCAAGCTGGAAAGAGGTATAATAACTGGATGTACCATCTCTCCTACTCTGTTCATCATGGGGATGAATTTTCTGATAAAGGCCGGAGAAAGGGAATGTAGGGGTCCGAGGCTACAGTCCGGTATCGTGGTGCCTGTAATTAGAGCATTTATGGATGACTTGACAGTAACTACGGTGACGCATGTGCAAGCTCGGTGGGTTTTGGCAGCTCTAGATGAAGTAGCAACGTGGGCTCGTATGAAGTTTAAACCCAGGAAGTCGAGACTTCTGATAATGAGAGGTGGGAAAGTAGTCAACAGATTTACCTTGACCATTCAAGGCGAACAAATTCCATCAATTGTTAATAACCCCATCAAGTGCCTAGGTAAATGGTACGATGATCTCCTGTGCGACAAGAACAACATCAAGCTGATGGAGACCCAGGTGACGGAGTGGTTGAAGAGAATAGAGAAAAGCGGTCTTCCTGGCAAGTACAAGGCATGGATTTACCAGCACGGGCTGTTACCTCGAGCAACGTGGGGTCTAATGCTGTACGACATCCCGATATCGGCGGTGGAGTGCCTGGAGAGAACTGTAAGCAAGTGGCTGAGGAAGTGGTTGGGAGTCCCAAGAAGCTTCACACAGGTTGGCCTTTATAGCAGAACAGCAGAGCTTCAGCTGCCTCTAGCATCAATCACGGAGGAGTTTAAAGTAGGAAAGTGCAGGCTGGTTCTCACATTACGTGACTCTAGAGATCCAAAGGTGAGGGATGCTGGCGTCATGACAAGATCANGACATCAAGCTACGCCTCCAACTAGTTAGTGTACGGCGGGTAGAAGAGAATCCTGGTTTAGCTGTTACGAAGAAGGGGCGACAAGACGTCAGACTACATAGAAGCCTGACAACTATTGAGGCAGATAACATCACTGTAAGTACACACATTGGTCCAGGAGAGTTAGCATGTTTTGCTTGGTTTTAATGTTGCATAGAAAATATACGCCGTTAAATGTTTCCACTTGGGCCTTCCATGAATGTGGGAGAGCAGGTAGGGTAGCATCGTACTATGTAACTTCTTATATAAATCTAGGTGTTCGTGATTCAGTGATACTATAAAAAATGAGTAGTTATGACTATTAAAAATGAGTAGTTGGGGCTTCTTTTGAAATACTGTATCCTTTGTATATGCCTGGTGTAGATGGCCCAGTGTGATATTTTGTATGCCTTATTATCCTCTATGGCTTAACAACTATATATCTTCATTCATGCCTGTAACAAAGGAACACCCAGGATCATCAAGCATGTGTTTTTTTTTATTCTAATGAGGCGTGATCCGAATGTACAATTAGTAATCATACTTTTGCAGTGGTTCTTTACAAACGGATTCATTAAACCCGATAAATGTTTTTGCAACTGCCGATCTGCATATTAGACATGCATATTGCATCATACCTAATCAGAGTAAAACTTGTTATCAATCGTAGTAGAAACAATTATTTTTATCATTGCCACAAGACGTTAACAAACGCAGTCAGTGTCTGTAATTGTTGTGTCTACATTGCTGATGAATTAAAGTCGGTCTATTTCCATTTTTATATCAATGATTCATGCCAAAGGTTTGAAATTGCGCCCCCTTAAGAGTTTTGACTTGGCCTGGTGATCACTAAAATCCGATGCAAGAAACTTATAGAAGTTGTTTTTTAACCAGTTTAATAGAGCTGAAAATTGTGTGCGTTTTCGTTTGCGAAAAAGTTCTTTTTGAATCACTGGGTTAATCATTTTTACGCTCTACATGAAAACACAGACTACTTTTTAGGATTACATGTACCAGGTTACCCCGAAAATATTATTTTCAAAGTTTTACCCCTTGGACTATACGCGAAACGCCAAGTATTGTGTTCTTACGCCAAAGGGCTTGGAAGGCTCTAGCCTTGGTGCGAAGCTGTTTACTAAATTAAATATTCAAATTTGCGCCGTTGTGGGTAAAAACTGACCGAATGAAATCTTCCTAGATTAATCTAAATTATTTACCAGCTTTGCAAAAATTGATTTTCTACAATTAATTTTCTACTAAAGTTATGGTGTGATCTTATGCGTCGACTTTCGACCCAATGAAATATTGCCTCACCTATTAGCCATTTTCTTTTCCCAGATTCTTCAATCAAACGTTCTCCCTCGAGGTTGCGTAAACGTCACAACAAATGATCAGAATTGGTTTTACTTCATTATATGTTTTTGGAATTTTGATATCAGTGAACCGAATTTTAGAACAAATTTTGCTGAGATATTGTCATCATCTAATGGGAGATATTGAAACCATTTTGGAAGTGGCGCGTGTCACGAATGAACTTTTTTCAAAACGACGACATACGTTTTTTCGTTAAAATGGCAGAGAATTACGCAAGAAGATGACGTAGGATGTTTTTCGTTTAAACGGCCGCAACGGGCAACTTGAATGCCAATTGACTTCCAGATTTTGCATGCACATCCGCCGGTCTTAAGCTAACGTTGATACAAGCTTCTCGACGAGGTGACAAGCGTAACTATCCGGGCTGTGTGAAGTTTTGAGGTCTGTTTGATCTCAATACGCAGTGGCACCTTGCTGTATTTTGAAAATAGTCTTCATACAACTAGCTGGCTAGATAGGAAGGCTGTAGCTTCGAAAAGATTTTTTTACTGCGAAAGTGACAATAATTTCAGAATGATGATGGATGATGGATGACACTATAAACCGATCACAGTCTTCCGTTTTCATGCGCCCATGATTTAATATCGGCGCTATGTTCAATCCATTGTTTATGTTGTTCCTAAAATGAACTTGGGTTCTATTGCTGTATCAACACATTAAGAAATTATACAGAAATAAGCAATAATTATCTGTGGTAAAGCCTAATATACAGCGTGATGAAGTGATGATCAAGAGCAATAACGGATGAGCGCAAATGCGTGCTGCTTGTTGAGTATTCCGCGGCATGAAAACATTTGAGGTCGTAAAATATCCAGTGTTGTATTCTGATTTTTATGCAGTTTTACTGTAAATTTCAAATTTTGTGCTTGTTTTTATGCATAATGTGCTGTATTAAAAGTCTCATATCTAAAGTTAGAAATTAATTTTCCGCGATATCACTTAACGTTTGATTTTACCACACCGTCATTAATTCAAGATGTAGTTTTAGGCTGGTGTAATGTCACGCACTTCGTATTTGTAGGTTGATTCGATTTTAACTCCTTTCAATGGTTGAACAAAAGTTCATAAACCGATGTCAAGACCTGAGTTGTCACTGGTAAACGAACAGGGAACAGTTAAATGTTTGTTTGTCCAAACTTCACCCGCTAAGTCATAAAATGGTAATTGCCGAACAAGGACACGCTTAATACGAATTGGTCGTCTACGCTAGACCCAAGAGGCGACTCAGTAGGCGCCTCCTTGCCGACCGTTGTTGGTCGGCTGCTTGTTGGCTAGACGACCGGTCGACGGCCGGTCGACGACCAATTTCCGACCTGTCAGACAAAAATTCGTGATGTGTGCTGTAATTTTATTCATTTTATTAATGCTTCATATGTCGTCGATTACGTCACTAATACCATAGTTCATAGACAACAGATTCGCAACTCCGATATTTTCATTTGAGGGGAATTGTCAAAAGAGGCACCACTTTCCAGTTAATGAGCAGACGACATATTTGTCGGAAGTAAAACCGGGACTCAAACAAGGCGCCGTTAGCGAATTGTCTCTTCTCGGCCTGGATACTGTTTGTCGCGCTTTGTGTGTACGATCACAGATTTTGTCCATTTAGAACATACAGATTTGGCGGTCCCGGTACTATGCCCATCCAGTCTATGCTTTAACGCATAAACAAGCAGGATGTGCGGGTATATGTTGTGCGACGTGTCGTAAGATTTTACGTGCATACTGCGGGCTCGCAAGAAGTGTATTATGTTGAGACGCGCAGCAAGTATCGTTCTGGAATGATGGATGGGGCTTTGCGACTAATTTTTACTATGTTTACCTGTTTTTACCTGTTTTACTATGTCCTCAACCCTCCCTTACCTGTCATCTTTATTTATCCGTTGTTCTCAGTATTCATTTTTCTCTATTTTTGGTTAATCCAGTAAATGTACATGTATTCGCAGATTGTTGGTTAACGCATTTAAATGACATCTTTAGTGTGTTAAGCAGTCTCAAACTAGTTTATGCCTATGTGTACAGATTGGTTCAAAACGCGGTGATCTACAGATTCATCAAACAGCCTCTTAGTGTACTCATCACCCGGGATTCAACACAACCAACGCCATGATAAAAAGCAACAGAAATACTTCATCGCATATATTTCAGTCGTTTAGCTTTGTCATTGCCCAAACTAAGCCTCCTTTGCAAACGACGTCATCGCTGCGAATGTGAACACATCAAGCACCTAAACCAAATGTAATCAACACCCTAAACCTAACTCGAAATGATAAATAATGTGAACTTAAATACACAGTCCATAACAGATCAACAGTAATGCCCGATTGTTTTCTAGGCTTTAGGTACGGGTTGTTTCCATAGACCCTATTTGGTACATATATAAGAGATGCGATATGTTAGGTTGCTCTATGCAGATACTAATTCGTCATTGTCAGCACGAAGTTCGCCGACTTCAGAAACAGTATGCATATAAGCTAGACAATGTTTGTACTCACTAGTTTCCCTAGGCCTGAAATAGTGTATTTTTCAAAGAAAGTTGTTTATTCAGGTGTTTTGCCTACATGCGCACGCACCAAAGTTTCGGTTGTAGGCACAGGTGGACCTCATGCATTGTCCTCGGCAAAAGCGCATAATCGTGCCCGTGCAAAACATTCTTACGCGACATTGTTTGACAGTCCATTTCCTAGATTAAATTATATATAATCAGTTCTATTATTTTACGTTGTAAATATTTATTTACCTAGTACCAATAGTAGGTCCAGTGAAACAGAAATATAGCTTTTTACACGGACTATTCGACAACAGTCTTCGCTATAATCTGTTTTTCGTCTCTCATCATGGTGTAATGGTCGCCATCAACGTCAACAACTCGCACTGGTTTAGAGCACAAACGTTGGGTGCCATAGTCGCGCTCTTGTTTTTGAAGCTCAGCAAGAGTTTCAGATAGCGGTCCTTGTTTTAGTATATCAGTTGCAAGTACCAGCTTGACGTCTCCGTCGTAAATGGTGGAAGGAACGTAGGAGGCGTAAATATTCAGAGTTTCTCGAAACAGTGACAGTCCAACCTTCAAATCGTCTTCGTTCAAGCCTTTTTCATTCCAAGTGTTTTGAAGCCATTTCTCGTGAGCCTCCATCTGCTTTTCGGAGCTCTTCAAGATTCTCGTGTATGCTTTTGCGATTAAATCCGGGCTTCCGTCAAGAATAACTAGCGTCTCCGGTCTGCGGGCAATCTTTTGAAGCTGCAGCGCAATTTCAAAAGCTATAGCCCCGCCTGACGAATATCCAACTAGAACATACGGGGTTTCAGTGTAAAAGAAGTCCAACTGCTTCATTCGCTCTACATACAGCGAGGCAAGTTGAGGAATTGACTCGAATGGAGTACTTCCAAGCAGANAAGCATCAATTCCTTGTCGGTCAACATTTCCATGACGTCACTGTTACCTTGCCACGATTGTTTGGATTCCGTTTGCCGGACTTCCGACGGTACTTCGGTTACTTCTTTAAGAACGTTTTTACTGACAACGGTGAAGTGAACTGGTAGAACAAACAATGGTGCATGTGCCCTTCCAAGTATCGATTTGAGATTCTGCAATGTCGCAGAGGGCATGGGATACTCGGAGGTAATGAAGGCAAATACACCTTCATTAGTTTCTGAAATAAAACAGCCTCGCAAACCTTCAATCCCATCGAGTTCCTTTGGTATTGAGTTTACTTCGTTGTCCAAAACGACTGTTATGTCACCGTTAATCTGTGATGCTGCAAGAACACCAGTGTAAAGCACGTCATCATCCTTGTTGAATTGTATATACAAGTTCCCGATAACACCGTTTGGACAAGATCGACCATGTTGATCTTTAATGCAGAGCGAGTACGTCACGTCGTCAGTTAGTGGACTTTCGACACTGGCATGTTTAGTGTCAATCTCGGCATGAATCACTGGTTTTGAGCTATCAGAAAGGAGTATCTCATCTAAAAGATTGTTCAAGTGAGCCAACATCTGGTGGGCTAATTCATTGCTGACCCTATTTGCGTCGTACATGAACTTAGCCATGAGATATTCGCCGTCGTCACCAAAAAGAACTCCCAAAGGCAAATCGATATCTTCATATCCATGGATTGCACAAAATTCGATTTCTTGGTCTTTAAAGTTTTCAAACGCTGGGTAATTTTCGTATGTAACCAGAGTATCAAGCAGATTCTGATCTCTTGGAAGACCGCTCCATTTCCGTATGTCAGCTAAATTGCAATAATCATAAGCCATTATTGCAGCTTGATTTTCGTGGATGGTCTTCAGCCATTCTATAAAAGTTACTTTTTCGTCAGAAGGCAAAGTTATGCGAAGTGGCAAGGTGTTGAGCAGTAGACCAACTACGTCTTCGACTCCTTCAATGTCGGCACTTCGCGACGCGACGACAACGGCCACGACTACGTCTTTCCTGTGGCTACTGCAATACCGATCCAAAACTAATGCCCACGCGCCATACATGACAGAGGTTGTCGTTAAACTGTTTTCCCTTGCAAATTTCTTCAAATCTTCCAGCTTTGTAGAAAATGTACGCAACACCTGCTTCGTGTCACATTCAGAGGATCCCTGATTTGTCGACAATGTCAAGATACGTTTTGGTTTCAGATTTGACAAATATTGTGACCAGAAAGTTTGTGCAGCGAGCATGTCCCGAGATTTGCAATTTTCCACAAACAGACGAAACAAAGGGGCGGGTGGAAGATCGTGAGCATGATAAACTTTCAAAACGTCTCTGAGGACGAGCGGAGAAGACCATCCGTCAACAACCGAATGATGGAAGGTCCAAATAAACTTGTGGCTGCACTCGCTTGTTTTCATTAAAGCAAATCTAATTAGAATTCCGTTTGCACTGAATCCCTTCGCCCTGTCTAAGTTTACAAAACTACTCTCCGTTTCTTCAGAATCAATCCAGGATCCCACTTCCCATTGAGGATCAGACTGGCGTCTTACTATTTGAATCAAAGAATGGCTTCCGGAATCAATAATAAAGCTCGTTCGCAAAGCTGTGTGACGTTTAATAACTATACTCCAGGCATATTTGAATCTTTCAACATCAAGCTTTCCTGTTATGTTTAAACATAACTGCACTAAATAGGACGACTTGTCTTGAAGTAAAGAAAATATTAACCCTTCTTGAAGAGGTGTACACGCGTAAATATCTTCCACCTCGTCCAAACTGATATGCGCTACTTTCAATGCATCTTCCATTGTCTTCACTTTGTTATCATCAGTTTTTGAAGGCATATCAGAAATTGTGCAGCTAAGCTGAAGTGACTCTAAGATATTTTCTGTTACTTTCTTCCAGGATTGTGCCAATGATTGAATGGTTTTAGTCTTGTGAAGGTCTTTGCTAAAAATGAAGACGGCTTGAAGGCGTCCCTGAGAAATATAACACTCAATAGCCAACATGTGAGTGATCTTTTCGTACTTACACTGGTTGTTGTAAGTGTAATTGCCGTTTGTGCAAACATCCCACAGGCTATTCTCCTTAGAGAACATCGTGGCACTCCCGTGGTAATTGAACACAACGTCACTGTGTTGGTTAAACCTTGGATCATTGTCCTTTTTCAAGTACCTCATAGCGCCGTACGGCATACCGTTATTAGGAATTCTTTGAAGTCGTCGTTTTATTTCTTCAAGGTGTTCCAGTAAGTTGTCTGTATGATTTTTCAAAGCCAATGTGACAGGAAACATAGCAGTGAACCAACCGACAGTTCGAGAAAGATCGAGTGTGTCAGTCCAAGGTTCTCTTCCGTGCCATTCTTGTTCAACAGTCAACGATGCTTCTCCGGTCCACTCATAGTAAGCAACAATTAAAGCAGTCAAAAGAACGTCGTTAATCGAAGGGCTATCTTTCCCATGAGTCCCTCTAAGACTCAGTAATTTGTTTGTTGTATTTTTGTCTAGCTCTATTGATTCAAGCACACGACTTGCGCTTTCGATGCTTTCCATGCTTTTCGAAAAATCTGTTTTTAAAGGACTGCTTTGTTCCAATGCTGGCCAATCATTTGCATTGAGGCTTGGAGTATAGTCGGAAACCAGAAGCTCTGACCATTCTTTGAATGAAGAAGTTTTTGGTTGCAGGGAGCTTCCGCGACATAGTGTTTCGAGATCTTCCAGAATGATTTGCCAAGAAACAAGGTCCACAGCCAAGTGATGGATAGTTATGAACAGAAACTGCCGCTGGCCAACAATGTCAAATAGACCAATCGCCAGAAGGGGACCAGATGTTAAATCCAATGAATTTTGAAGTTTCCCGAGCTCATCGTCTAGTTGGTCTTCATCAATTTTCTTGTGAATCAACTTTGGCGTTCGAGCTTTGTCACATGGTTGGATTTCCTGATTTGCATTCCCACCTTCTTTAAAAGTGAATGAAGCGCGCAAAATATCGTGATGGGAGATAAGTTCATGAATGGCATTTTGTAGGATTGTTGGGTTAACGTTCAGCAATGGTCTTAGTAGTAGTGACTGGTTGAAGCAATTGCGATTACGAAGGTTTAAGTTGACAAACCATTCTTGAATAGGGGTGAAGGGCACATTGCCCGATATCTGCTTGTTGTTCTTCTTGATAGTAGATTTTTTAACACCGACAAACTTTGCAAAATGTGCAAGCTGAGACAGGCTTCTGGACTGGAATACTTGTTGTACTGTAAAACGAAGTCCGCGTTTTCTTCCCTGAGAAAATACTCTCATGGCAGAAATAGAATCACCACCCAGAAAAAAGAATGAGTCGCTTGACTTTATTTTTGATGGATCGATTTGTAGAACCTCACTCCATATTTCGATCAAAATTTCTTCTTTTTTAGTCAGTATCTCGATGTCACCAACACTGGGTTCAGGCAAGCTTTTATAATCAATCTTTTCTGAGCTTGACATAGGAAATTCTGACAGAGGAACTATCACGGATGGAACCATATAGCGAGGGAGTTTGTCTTGAAGATTTTTCTTCAGTTGAAAAACGCCAGCACTTCCTATGTCTGGTGTTACGTATCCCACAAGAACGTCATTTTTCACGACAGATGCTGCGTTTGAAATTCCATCCTGCATCCTCATAACATGCTCGACTTCATCGAGTTCTACACGGAAAGCTCTTAATTTAACTTGCCTATCTTTGCGACCTGC
>NMRA01000197.1:83061-111021 GCA_002633005.1 Phoronis australis | reverse complement strand
TTGTTGTTCAAATTGCTGGTGCATGCGAAGCTTGCAAAAATCTCCCGTTCTGTTAAAGGATTTAATAAGGGCTGACTGACATGGTGGTAGCAAGTCTAAAGAGCTGAAAGGTGTGTCTTGGTTTGTTGTTAGCACTTCAAACAAGTGTAACAAAGTCTGGCTCATTCTTTGTATGGTAGAACGGTTGAATATATCAGTGTTGTATACGAAATGGCCACTCAACTTTCCACTATCTTGTCTCACAAACTCCAAGTTCAAGTCAAACTTTGCAGTGAATTGTTCAAAGGTCTGAACATCGACAGAAAGTCCATCGGCAAAGTGCCTGTTTGCAAAACCTTCTTGAAGAACTGTTGCTGCTTGAATGATGGGGTGATAAGACGTATCACGTGGCACATTCAAGCATTCTAGGATCTTCTGAAATGGAACATCCTGGTTATCAAGAACATCAAGCATCAAATTCCTTACATCTTTCAAAAGGGATTTGAATGTGGAATTTTGCTTGAATTGAACTCTAACAGGAAGAGTGTTTACGAAGTAGCCGACTAGACTTTCAACACCGGGGTTGTGCCTTCCAGAGAAGAAGGCACCCACAACTACGTCATCAGCTTGACAATACACTCGAATCAGCAATGCAAACGTAGACAGCAGGGATGTGAAAAGTGTTCCCCCGCATTCAAGGGCACATTTCATCATTTTTTCTGAAACAACTTCTGGAATGTCAAAGAAGACAGTAGCGCCACGATACGATGGAATGGCGGGGCGTGAGCGATCCCGCGGTAAATCCATAATAGTGGCAACATTTTCTAAATTGTTTTTCCAAAACTCTAGTTGTCTCTCCATTTCACCATCATCTAGTAGCTTCCTTTCCCAATTGCTGTAATCGATGTAGTTTAATCTTTGTGACGAAATGTTTAACTGATGATTATTCAGTAACGAAGAATAGCATTCACCCAACTGTTCAATAATTATCTTAAACGAGGCTCCGTCAGTGACGGAGTGATGCATAAATATTCCCAAATGATGAACTTCGTTTGAGAGTTTGACCAGTACAAATCGGGCCAGAGGAACAGAATAAAGAAGGAATGGTTTTGCAGCTTCTTTGTACAGACGTTCACGTGCTTTCTGTTGACTGCTATCCGATTGTCCTGCGTAGTCATAGTAGCTGAAGTCCAGATCGTAGTCTTTTTCGGGCGTTATTGTTTGATAAAAAGAATTGTCAGCAGACCTCATAAACGAGGTGCGGAACGAACCCTGCATTGTCGTTATGTGTCTCAGAGATTTTTTCAGAATGTCCACGTTTAGGAATCCGTGACATGCTAGAATAACAGTTACATTGTACACTGGACTACTTGGAATTAGTTCATACAATAAACACATTTGTTCTTGTCGACAGGATGCTCTGGCCGTAATAACCTTGTCACCGTCGATGGGACAAGTTTTTGGAATGATAAATGCCGTTTGCTGCTTCTTCTTTGGAAACAGCATTCTGTTGCTTAGTTCTGCGGAGAGGTCAGCAGGCGTGGTGAACTGCATAACATCAACCATGGAAATATCTAATCCTGTATTGTCTGCAAGTAGCGATTTTAGTCGTATTGCTGAAAGCGAGTGCCCTCCAAGGTCAAAGAAATCATCCTCCATGTTAAAACCCGGGTCCACAACCTCTCTGTAACCGTTGAGAATAATTTTTTCAAGATTATTAGACGGAGTTACACCCTTACAATGCGTTGTTTGGGGCTCAAACTTTGGCAAAGATTTTTGGTCTATCTTTTTGTTTGCTGTAAGTGGAAAATTTTCCATGCAAAATATTGCAGTCGGTACCATAAAACCTGGAAGTTTCTTCTTCAAATCTGAAAGAAGATTGTCTTGACTCAGTGAACCGGAAGACATGACATATGCAACAATGTGTTGTTTGTCTTGAACAAGGACGTGTGCTTGTGTTACACCAGGAAGACGTTCAATAGTAGCCCTGACTTCTTCGAGTTCTACACGTTTGCCTCGTAGTTTAATTTGATGATCAATTCGCCCAATGATTTGGATTTCCCCATTTTCCAACCACCTTGCCAAGTCACCAGTTTTATACATTCGTCCAGTATCAAAGGGGTTTTCCAAAAAGGCCTTTTCGGTCAAATCCGGTCTATTATGGTAACCTCTCCCAACGTTAACTCCGCCTATGTAAAGCTCACCTGTCATATTAGGTGGAACAAGCCGATGATAGCTGTCGAGAATATAGCTTTTGGTATTCGGCAGTGGTTTGCCAACAGAAATTCGCTTATTTGGTAACAGTCGACCACTGTGAGACATAATGCTGCATTCCGTTGGTCCGTAGCCATTTAATAGAACTCTACTTTTGCCCCACATCTTCACCATTGCTGACGAACACGGTTCACCACCCGCAAAAACAAGCTTCAAATTAGAATAGTCATTGGGGTCGAGAATAGCAAGAGTAGACGGTGTGTTCCCAACAGCATCGACTATCTTCATAATCTTTGTAAAATCGCCAGAAGGAATGAAAAGGCACCCACCATGACAAAGTGTTGTCCACACTTCCAAGACTGCGCCATCAAATCCGACGGCAAAGTACTGCATAACGTTCGTTTGAGGGGTCACGTCGAGAACTCCCCCAGGCTTATACATCAAGAAATTAATTAGACCACGATGTTCAACCATGGCGCCTTTTGGTCGCCCAGTTGTACCCGAAGTGTAAATCATATACGAAAGGTCTCGTGCATCATTGACACAATCCAGATTACACCCACTCTGGTTTTTGTACGTAGGGAGCGTCTGGCGATTTAAATTAATATACGTGTGTTTCTGTGGTAATGTTTGTGTGTCGATTGAGCTGCAGTTTAAGACAATTTGACAGCCACAATCCTCCAATATGAACTGCACGCGGTCCAACGGCTGGGCAGCATCAATAGGAACAAAGGCTCCTCCAGCTTTCCAGATACCCAGCATTCCGACAACCATGGTTATTCCTCGATCAATGAGAAGTCCAACCTTCTCGCCACGGAGAATGCCAAGAGATCGAAGTCGTGAAGCTACGGCGTTGGCAGCTGAGTTGAGTTCTCTGTAGGTTAAAGACGCATCGTCCATGACCAATGCCTTATGGTCTTTGGAACAGCGTTCTACCATCATTTCAAATAGTTGATGCACACCTTTGAAATGCCCCAGTTGTCGATCATAGTTTTCGACTGGGTTGAAATTTTTCAATTCAAGATGTTCTTCAGGACTCACAATGTCAAACTCGCTTATGCGAGTTTCTTTTGACGCTGTTGCTATCCACCACATGGCTCTTTCTAGTTGGTTGAGTGTCTGCACAACTGCTAACTCATCCATAATATTTCTGTCGTACAGTGCTTTGATTTCAATGGCATTACCCGTGTTGACAATATCTAGTGTTAGAGGATATTCCGTGAATTCATGATCATAGACATCGCAGACATCAAAAGATGCTGATTTTAAGGAAGACTCGGTTTCTCTGTTTGTTGTATTGTAAGATACAAGTGTTTCGAAAAGTCTGTCATCGGAATTAAGTCCACACCATTTTTGTATATCTGACATGTATGACTTTTCTTGTTCAAGAATAGCCGTTAACTTTTCGTGGATGTAGTGTAGCCACTCCGGAACGTGTTGGTCGTGAATCTTCACTCTGAATGGCAAGGTGTTTGTGGTTACACCAACTAATCTATTAATGTTTTCAATATCAGAGGTCCCACGACCAGACACGACAAAACCAAAAATGACGTCGTTTGGATCACAAGAATATTTGTTAATTATATATGCCCAAGAAGCACAGATCATCGCCGCAACTGAAATTGCATGCCGCTCTGCATACTTCTGAATTTCTCCCACCTTTCCACACATTGTTGAGCGGTGAATAACAGCATATCCCGTTTGTGGATTTTCTGGGGGCAAGAAACGAAGGTTGCCACGATCAGGTAGTTGATACATTTCGTCTCTCCAAAAACCTTCAGCTTTGTAGCAAGTCATGTTATAATCAATCATTTCCCTGACGTATTCCTTGAACGACGGTGTGTCTGGCAGAACGGCGTCATTGTAGGCAAGTATTATTTCCTGAAGAATCAGTGAACTCGTTTGCCCGTCTACTAAACTGTGGTGAGAGGAAATGATGAAGCGGAACGTATCTTTGCAAATCCTGAAGAGTGCAAACCTTAGCATTGGCTCTGAGAAATTAAAACCTGAATGGCGGTCATATCGTAGATATTCATTCTCTTTTTGAGTATATTGGTTTTCTTCAAAATCAGACCAGTCCTCAATCGTCCACTGCGGTTCGAAAGTTTTCCGTACTATCTGCATGCAGCCATTTAGTCTGTCCGCAATAAAGCGCGTTCGTAAGATGTCGTGTCTTAAAATCACTTTGTAAACGCTGGCTTGCAGCTTGTTCTGGTCGACTAAGCCCTTGATAGTACAGGACCTTTGTATCACATAAGCAGAAGTATCTTTCAAAAGACTAAACAAAAATCCTTCCTGCATGGGTGTACACGGATACATGTCGGAAACGTTTTCAGCTTCAAGATCCAATTGTGCAAGTCTTGTTGACAAGAGCTCATCTAAATGGTGCTGTGAAAGTTTCAGCAACGGAAAGTCTGACGGTGTATATCCAAAGACGTCATCTCTTGTGCAGTGTAACACAAGATTTGTTAAATTCTCTTTCCATTTCGCCATCCATGACTCTACAGTCCTCTGTCGGTGGATATCAGTGCAGTAAAACATCTTCATGTGGAGTTTTTCTTCTTTCAAACTACATTCAACAACCACTTTATGTGTTAGCTTTTCTTCTGCACTGAACTCATCCTCACCACAAGGATACTCGTCGGCAACGTCCCACAAAGCGCTTTTGGTTTGAATCTGATCGAATCGACCATAGTAATTGAAAAGTACGTCTGATTTTTGAACTTTTGTCTCATCGGAGTTCTTCAAAAACTTCAAAAGCCAAAATGGCATCCCGCGCTTCGGTATATTTCTTAATTTTTCTTTTACCAATTTCAGCGTGTTTTCCATCGTTGTGTCGCTTGAAGAACCCTGGTAGATTTCTAGCTTCAGGGGAAACATTGTCATGAACCAGCCAACAGTTCTTGAAATGTCGTCTGCGTCAGACCATGGTTCTCGACCATGAGCTTCAACGTCAATTTGCAGATCCTTCAACCCAAATGATTCATTGTATGCTAGAATCAGAGATGCTAGCAAAAAGTCTGCAGTGTTAGTTTTGAATGAAGAATGTGCAGAGGATACCAAAGCAGCTGTTACCTTGTGATCGAGCTCAGAAACAATTGTCTTTCTGTAGGCAGATGTTGGAAATAAATTAGTTCCAGAATCTACCAGAAGTGGGAAGGCTTCAGTTTCTTTCGGCCAAGCATCACTCGTAATAGGCACGGCAGTTTGTCGCAAACGTGATGACCATTTTTGAAATGACATGCTTGGCATTTCAGTTTGGTGTCCTTCATACATTCTTTCCAGGTCTTCTAGGATGATACGCCATGAAACAAGGTCAACAACCAAATGATGAACTGTTAAAAAGATTCTTTGCACATTGCCGACATTAAATAGACCAGCTGCCAATAGAGGGCCTTTGTGTATATTAAGAGACGATTTTAACTTGTCTAATTCTTCGTTTAGCATGTCCAAGTCCTCTAGTGTTTTAGTTCTGAGAAATGGCGTCGTTATGTCGTTTATTTTCTGTATCCATTTACCTTCAGATGTTTGAGAGTACGTACACCTCAACATTTCGTGTTGGCTTATCAGTTTGGTTAAGGCTGAAGACAGCTGGGATGCTTCAATTTGTTTCTTTGGTTGAAGAAGGAACGACTGGTTCCAGAAATGTGGGTTTTTGAATTTATGTGCAAAGAACCAAATCTGGGCTGGAGTAAGTTGAACAAACGGTGTTGAGTGATGTTGCACCTCGCCATTTTGAACACTCCGGACTGGTTTTGCTATCATGGCAAGTTGACAAAGCCTAGGGTTACCCAAAACCTGCTGCACCGATATCCTAAAGCCTTTCTTCCGAAACTCAGCGACTACAGTCATAGCAGAAATGGAATCACCGCCAATTTCAAAGAAAGATGACGAAGGTGAAAGTTCTTCTAAAGTTACATTAAACGTTTTGCTCCATGTTTCAGCAAGAAGGAATTCCCTTTCTGTAAACGAAGCTGTTTTCGTTCCTGAGCTCTTTTCAAGCAGAGGAGAGTTTGTGTTGTCGTTGGTTTTCTGACCAAAGTCTACCTCAGACAGCGCTTGGCGGTCCACTTTCCCATTAGCAGTTACGGGGAATGAATGCGTGAACACAAAAAACGCAGGAACCATATATGATGGAAGTTGAACAGCAATTTTCTGTTGTAGGTCCGCTTCCATTAAACGAACATTTGGGTCAGGAATGACGTAAGCGACAAGTTTTTCCTTGACCTTCATGACCAACGCATCAGCAACACCTTCTTGGTTAACCAAAGCTGATTCAATTTCAGACAGCTCAACTCGAAAACCACGTATTTTAACTTGAGTGTCAATTCTTCCACAAAATTCAATGTATCCTGCAGGATGCAGTCTGCCTAGATCACCAGTTTTATAGATTCGCTCTCCTTTGATAAAAGGACTTGGCAAGAATCGATAGCCGGTGATTTTAGCATTGTTTATGTATCCCATGGCAACACCTGTCCCCCCAATAAACAACTCTCCTACAACTAAAGTTGGTACGGGATTAAGGAATTCATCCAAAACGTAGTACTTTTGATTGGAAAGTGGCATGCCGTATGGAATGGTCGTCCAATCGTCGTCAACGGTTTGGATTGGATAATAAATGGACCATATTGAACCCTCAGTGGCTCCTCCCTGGCTCATAACTTGAATTTTAGGAACCATCTCCAGCAAATGTGTGGGGAGGTTTAGTGGTATTCTGTCACCACTCAGTATACATAATCGCAAGGAAAGAGGAAGCGTTTCGTCTTCGGAAAGAAGAAATTCCATTAGGAGACTTAAGACCGCTGGTGCCGAGTCCCAGATTGTCACATTATGCTTTTTCATAGTTTCGATCCAACAGCTGGGATCTGGAACTCCCCGCACTTCCGGAACTGGAATGACAACTGTACCCCCTGCTGCTAAGACGCCAAAGATGTCATAAACTGATAGATCAAAACTTAGTGATGCAACCAAAAGAATTTTGTCTTTTTCAGTCACAGAGTACCTATCGTTGATGTCCAGAAGAGTGTTAACTGCATTTCGGTGACTCACCATCACACCCTTTGGCTTCCCAGTGGAGCCAGATGTGTATATAACGTAAGCCAGGTCATCAGGATTGACAATGTGTTTTTGAGGTTCTTTTCCATTGGCAGATTCTACCAATACGTCTTCAAGGCAAAGCACATTTTTGCAAAAATTTCTCAATATTTCAGAAATTGATTTCTTGGCAAGTACAAGACTAACGTTAGAATTTTCAATCATGTAACTCAGCCTGTCTTCTGGGTAGCTTGGATCAAGGGGTACGTAGGCGAAACCAGCTTTCATGATGGCGTATATACCTATCACCATGTCTATTGATGCATCAACACTTATTCCAACCAAACGACTTGAACATGCACTTCCCATGTTGGACAGTATTTTAGCACTTAGCCTGTTCGATTGTTCATCTAGTTCTTTGTATGTCAGTATTTGATCAGCACAAGAAACAGCGACTGCGTCAGGAAGTTGTTTTACTTTTTCTTCAAAAAGTTCATGCATAAGCCAGTCGCCCTTTTCGTAATATTTATCGGTCGTGTTGTACTCAGAAATTAGTTTCTTCTCTTCTTGCGTTTGAATTGGGACGCTGAATAGATTAAGATTTTTAGAGACGATGACTTCTTGAGCTAGCAATAGAAAATGATCTTGAAATCTCGTCACCGGTTTGTTACAGCAGCTTGTGCTTTGATGCACTGAACATGTATAATCCCCATTTATTTGAAGGACCATGCTGATCTTAATTGCAGACTGCTTACTTTGGCTGCTTCGCTTGAACTCGCGCGGAAGATCGAACGCCATGTATACGTTTGGGCTGCTGCGCCTAAAATAAGAAAGCGCTACAGGCCATTTTTCAAGCTCAAGACGCTGAGACAAAAGCAGGTTCAAAATATGACCATTGACATCACAAGGAAATAGAGCTGTTGAATATTCGCCATCAGAAGTATTTTTGTCGTAATTATGCAAAGAGGTGTCAGATTCTTGTTCATCCTGCAGAGGACTAGCAAACGCCAAGACAATGGAGGGGGGTTTATCGGCGCCTTCATAACGGATGAGCACAGCATACGCAATACATACCAACGCTTCTATTGTGTTGTAGCCAGCAGGTGAGACAATGTCAGATATTGCTGAGCAATGTTTTTGGCTGATCGTAAAGACTCCATGATTGTCGTCCTCACCAACAATAGTAGCATCTTTAGATTTTGTTGTTTCATCGCTGGTCATACCTAAAAAAGATTACACGTCTTTTATAGTATATTCTCAAAATAAATGCAAAAGTTAGAAATCACATACCTTCTGAAAACTCACTGAAGTATTCTTGATGTTGCAGAGCCGCCTAGCTCGGTCTACTGGGGTTTGAATAAACAGAGGGATGAAATTGTGAAATATTCATACAGTAAATTAAATGTCGTCTGACTCATACCACAACTGACGATGAGGAAATCTTTCCATGATTAGCCAGTGTAAGATTTTGCTGGAGGTCTTTTGCAAAAGAATAAAACTATACGAGTTTTGTCGTCAAGGTAGGCGCTTCCGAATAAGTCTCATGGGCTGTTTAATGTTCCACATCAGATCCTAACAAAGAAAAGAAAATGTTAACAACACGCTAGGGAGGTGAATTGGGTTCTTTTTCGCTCTATTCTGCTTAGGGTTTATTTTACGTACAATGTACGTTGGAGCGCATTTTCATTTCATTGTGAGGTGTGCCGCATATTTTTGTAACTCGCCAGCGATTTTCCTTGTTTGTTTCTCTGTTGGTCGTTGATTTGGACTGCAACGGCCGATTTCATTCAGGTGGTTTAAAATTAAACCTGATTTAAAGTGGACTTGTTTTATTTATTTATTTATTATAATAGTTAAAATGAGGGTGGCCTCTTCAGTCTCAGCACTGCTTTCCAAGAGGGCCCTCAATAACAGGATGCAATACAGTACAATATGATACAATAAAGTGGTAAAACAATGCATGAGTGTATATATATATATATATGTATATATATATATATTAGATATGTACTGTGTGCCTATGGCCTGGAGTATAAGGTCAATCAAAACAGGATGGGAATTTAGATTATAAATAACTGAATGACGAAGGATGAATAAACTAGACAGGAAATTAAATGCAAAGTTGGTAATAAGTATTGAGTGTATTTACAGTTTGGAAAAATGGCATAATTAAGACAGATACAGATGTAAGAATTGGCAAATAAATTACCGCCACTTTTTAATATGAAATTTGAAGACATTAACTGAATTGGGCCGTTTAATATCTGGGCTAAGATAGTTCCATACTGCAGTAGCAGCATACATAAAACATCCCTTGCCCGTCTTGGTTTTGATTTTTAAGCAAACATTGCCAACAACGGAAGAACTTGTAGAATATAAAGTTTGACTGCTACTGAATTTGCAGCTGAGATATGCTGGAGCCAAGTCATTGACACGTCTGTACATGCAACAGGCAGAGAGATTTTTACTTCTTTGTCTTACTTTCAAAAATCCAAGCTTGGAATACAATTCGTTGAACCGGGTGTCCCTAATTCTAGTACCCAGGGTAGCCCTGACGACTCTGTTATGGATTGCCTGGACTTTGCTTACGAGGTTGTCGCTCGTATGTCCCAAACCGGAAACCAGTAACCAATATGGGGGTGGACAATAGAAAGGTAAAGTGTCTTAACAGTGCTGACATTAAGAAATTTACCTAGACGTTAAGTACGCCGATTTACCACGACAATTTTTGTGATGTGATCTGCATACAAATTAAACATAAGTTTGGAACCTAAAATAAGGCCCAAGAACACTCACTAGGGGAACCGTTGGTAAAAAGAGACAATTTCTGCTGTTTTAATTTCTGGTGGGTTTCCAACAGCATAGACTTGGTTTCAAAAATGCTAAGAGTGAGTTTATTTTTAAAAAGCCAGTCATAGATAAGGGCTATCTCATCATTGAGAGAAGTTTCAAGTTCTTTTACTGAGCCAGTTGTGGACATAACTGCGATGTCATCAGCGTATAAAACTAGTACACACTGTTGTGGAGGACGGTAGGGAGATCTTTAGCAAAAAAGTGAATAATAGAGGGCCCAGAATTGAACCCTGAGATACGCCAGTGACAACGGTTGAGTAGTTGGAAAGAAAGCTACCGTATTTGGTAGCCAGTTTGAGGTCGTATCAGTTTTAAACCGAAGAAGTTCGTTATCGTTAACTCCATGTGACTCTAGTTGCTGTAATAGGATAACATGGCCCACAATGTCAAAGGCTTTCTTAAGGTGAACAAAAATAGCATCGGTAAGCCTCCTCTGATCCAAATTGTTAAAAATAATGTCAGTAGCGTGATTGTTTAAAATAAGAGTAGAATGCAGAAACCAGACTGTGATTCCGATAGAAGGCCTTTTTCCGCAAGGAACTTTAGACCAGATTGCACGTAATAAAGGTGTCTTAGCGTTATTACCAGTGGTCTTGTAAAACCTGGTTTAACCCAATTTGAGACCTGGTTTACACCGGTTTTCATTTCAACAACGAGAATTACATTCCTTAGAACTGTATTAAGATCTCAAAGCAGGTTAAACTTTTAAGCCAGCTCTTAAAAGAGCTGTCCAGACCCAGGTTTGACACTCTTAAATTGATGTCTGACTTGCGCGATAAAAGTGTGCTCAACCGTGGAGCTGAAAGACACCGATTCAATTAATTTAGAACGAGAACGTATTATTTTCATTTTTCATGTTTACTACGACACGGACTCAAACGTAGACCGAAACGTGTTGCAGATTGTCATTCGGACTGGTTTCACAGAATAAGACTGATCGAGCAAGGCGTCACAGTCGTGAGTGTTACGGGCGAGCCTAAAGACGGCATCATCTTTGATTCTTCTGCCTGAGCTCCTTTGGTCCCAGTGGCGGATTTAAGGACGACCGGGCAGGGGTTCTACCCTCCCATTTGGCCGCCAGCAAAAAGTGAATAGTAAAAACTATACGGAATTAAATTAGGGTATTCATTATGTTGCGCCTAATCGTCGGCGTGTACTTTAGTTTGTGTACGTTTGTTGGGCACAGGTACCAGAGAACGAAAAACGTTGGTCCCCCTCATGATACCCTAGATCCGCCACTGCGTCCGTCAAAGTTTTTTTTCGCGACCTTTTTCACCAATGTAATTTCCTTCCTGGCCTTCATTTTTAAGTGTTTCTTGCCTGTTGCTTCATTTCAGAACTGTGGGAACTGTGCAGCTAGTCTGGACCATTACCTCTCCAAGCCTGTTGCTTACGCTCATTGAGTTGCCGCCAGTTTTCTCGTTTTCTATAACATTGATGTATTCCCTATCTAGTTCTTTGAGGAAACCTTTTAATCATGAAAAAATCTTTCAGACATTTGTGACTCATTTTATTGGTAACAGACACACCTGCAAATGTCCACACTGATACTGCTACTGTACACATGAGCTATTTGTCTCACATGATTGAGGTTCCATCGAAGAACTTCAATACTTTCTTCGTTAAGTTAATCCAGATTGACACAACCGGACACCTTGGATACTTTAAACCTGTTTCTTAAATACAGTCTCCAGTCTAACAGAACCTGGCTTTCAGACTTTAAACCACGTTGGTTAAATGCATGTTAGGTCTAAAATTAGACGTGGGTTAGGAAGACCTGGTGTGCGTTCAGTAGACGCTAGGACCTACGCTAGGACCTAGCTAAAACCTAATCAAAGTCACGTGTTCTTATTAAAAATACACGGCAAATTCTCACGTAATTTCGCGAAGTCTTGCTTTTTAGTGAGGTCCTAGCGTTACTGAACGGGAGGCTGGTTTAAGTCTTAAACTTGATTTTGTTAACCACTTTTATGAAAATGGCCGCAAGAATTCCAAGCATATCTCAAAACATCTTGGCTAGGCGCGCGGCGGGGAGTGCTGGGTGGCCCTGTAACATGCGAGGCTCGGGTGGGAGCTACCCCAGGTCCTTCAGGTATATTTGTGTCTGCACTGCCATGTAGTGCAATTTCCCTTGTACTTAAGATATAGCTGCGTCTAGTAGGTGGGTGCGGTAGGGCGACATTGGAGGGGCCTGTCATATACAGCGACCACAACTCCAGCTCTATGGTCGCGCAGGGTGTGGCTGGGTTGCGACCTTTTTGGGAGCGGTACTGTACTGCCCATCGTGAGCTATCCAACCTGTCCCTCGGGTGATGTGCCCCAAGCCACACGTCTTGCCTGCACTCTGGAGGGGGGTTGAGCTTCAACAAATATGGAGGAAAATCCGAGAAAGGCATCGGTCGATTTCCCATTGTTTCCGACTACCTTTTTCCCCCAACTCCTGCAACTCCTCTACCAGGGTCACGGCCACCACGCGGGTTTTGGCGGTGGACAGGATTGTTCACCCATGAACAACCCTGCCCATGTGGCACATACTGAGCCACAACACCACGTTCCTTACAATATCTCTTTTTATCACTCCGGCTGGTCTGCTCACTCAGCTTGTCCGGAACCTGCTTTGCAGGTTGTTATAGCTCAGTTGTCTGTTTGATGTTTGGTACTTTATTATATGATATTTGCGCAGTTGGCAGTTGTACCCATTTGGTACTTGTTATTGAATTTGCCGTTTTGCTCGACCCACTTGGTAGGCAATTGGCCAATACCCATTTGGTATTATGTACCCATTTGGTACTGTGCTAACCTGGGCCACTTAGTATCTGATACTCAATTACACATTGGGTATCGTAAATGTGTGTGTTGTCTCTTGTAATTAAGGAACCCATCTGGTTCTTTATGTGAAATATTCATTTGTAGAGCTGTGACCCTGAAATTCCCAATATTGTTGTTTTATTTGTCCCAAATAACTACAGGAAATCCTAGAAAAGGTTCAAGACCAATGAAATTCAATAAAAGTACAAGTGGGAAACTCGGATAGCGGAGGAATTACAGCTTATTTCCATTAAGGTGCGAACATGGATACACAAAAATGGTTGAAAACATTAGCATATGAAATATTAACAAAATACAAATAAAATATGAGTGCAAAAATGACAAATACAATAATAGACTTAAACAATAAATGTAGAGAACACAATAGCCATATATGTCACCCTCGGTATGAGAATATTTATTACAAAAGATGCTAGTTAGATGTTTAAAAGAAGGAAAGGAATGGGCGTCGTCTTTGTTGTTGTTAGGAAGTTCATGCGTACTAAGTTCTTTTTCACACGGAAATTGCCTATTTGTCACGGAAAGTCACGACATCGATAACTCCACACTTAGCAGACCATTTCGTAACCTTCCGTGATGAACCGGCAATTGCCGGCTGTATGTAACTCATCAGATAATTCCGTACGGTACTTGACCTTGAACCCTATTCGCGTGTGAAAAAGTAGAAAGTAAATTTTTGTGCTTTCACCGCGAATTTGTTATGAACTCGCCAGAGCAGGACACCTTAAATGGTATTAGAAGAAAGAACAATTGCTAATGGTTTGTTGAACCCCTGTTTTGTGTAAAGTTATTAAGTTTTATGTTTGATATGCACTGCTGAACTGAAGCACCCGTGGAATTTTTAGTCCCGAGTGTCATACCTTGTAGTATTTATATATAGTGTATTGGGGACGATCAGAAGCTGAGTACGTCTGTGGTATAATAAAAGTGAATGTTAAACTTTATTTCTGTCAGTAGTAACTTAATCTTTGTTATTTACGACAAAAATGTTATTCTTAATTTTTTGTACAGTATCTTGACATCTCTAATGTTTTGAATTCGAGTTCTAAATGCTCTACAGCTGAATTTACACACTTGGTTGTACTCCGTGGGAAAAAATATTAGCCCAAGTAGTACACGTGAGTGACATCTAAAATGTTGTAGAACGATACTGATTTTTTTAAAATGTTTTTTTTTTTCAAATATTGCAGTTGATGGTGCCGTATCTCCGAGTGACGAAAGTGACGGCGACGTACTTAACGTTGACTTGCTACTCATGGAAACTAGGGCCTCGTTGGAGTAGACCTTCTTGTTGATAGCAGTTCATAAATCATTCGCTAGGACGGCGCTTCTGGTCACGCAAGGCAGTATGGGTAGTGTTTTGGACCTCACTGTGGGAATACAGGCAGACGACGGGTAACTGGATGACCTACATGTACAGTACACGTATATTTATTTGATGTTCTTGGAGTTTGGTTTGATAGTCCAAAGGGCCGATATTTCGGAGAGTGGCGACTCTCCGGACCACATTAACTTTTCAGAACTTCGTGAATTTCAATTTTCAACGGATTGAAGCTTGCGATATCCGACATCAGAATGCCAGCTGGCTAACTAATTGAAAACTGAATGAAGATATTTAACTAGTCTTTCATAAAAGGCGGAAGTCACTGAAGTATCAAAAATGTAAATCATTATAAGATGTTTAAAATGCCACAATGTCTTACACAATTCCATCACAACTTTATTGTTTTTACTGTCGATGCCGTATTTAGGCATCGGCCCAACATTCGAAGCTACGTCTACATGTATATTCGGAATCAGCTGAGGGATTGCGCTTATACGCGAGTAAAACAATCCTTGTAGTCGAAGCTCTGACGTACCCCAACATTAAAAAATACGCACTACTGTTTGGCTCGCGGAACGCAGTGGCTAGTTTTGTCAATGTTCCTTCAGTGCGCCTGACCTACAGTGTGCATCCTCATTAGTTTACGTCCAGATAAGTTAAGAACTTACGTTTGCTTCGCAGTTGGAAATCGTAGGCTTATGTTAAAATGTCTTGGAAATTTACAAAGCCAACGTCACTAAAAGGGCTTCCTCGAAAGAACCCCTCTTCAAAACAAGAAATTTGTATGAACCGGGTTTTAGAAAGTGTTTTGGGACAGTTAGGAAAAAGCCGCTGATGAAGTCAGACTGTGAACTCAACTTCCTGCGTTTTACCCAACAAGTTGAACTTTTAGAATGAAATCTAACTTTAGCGTTTGCGACGATGAAAATGTTATGTTCATTTAAAATGTTTTTATTCATACCAGTTGCTGTGGAGTGACCAAACATATTCTCACCCTAAATGGAAAATTGTTCTAATGTCTTGCATATGTAGTTCAGTTATGCCTAGAGTTGAAAAAATAACTTTTTACGAAAGAATGCCTTTATTTCCATCATCGATTTTCAGAAAAAACACTCGCTTGTGGCGCTCGATTGGATGGTTCCGAAATCAAAATAGGCTTTGGTTTGAATTAAAATGGAGAACTAAATAACATAAACGACAAAAAACATCGGCTGACATTGCTTGGAAAATGAATAGTCATAGAAACTCGGACAATTTCACTAGAATCTTTAACACTCATTTAAGAAACGATTTTTGGATTGTGGCGCAGTGCATTTTTCATACCACACTACATTTACTTACAATATCTTATTACTGAAATTTGATGATCTTGCTATAATGTTCACGCTACTGAGTCTGCAAGTGATAGACAAAACCTGTAACCTGGTTTGAACATATAGTGTCCTAAAGGTCGCACCCATTCTCAGTACTAAGCCTACAGCGCATGCCCCTTAATAGTGGAAATTAAGCGCAGTAGCTCGCACCAAATGCCGAACAGTAACAAGCCTTGACAAAGAAGGCGGTTAAAATTGTTTTGCCAATGGGCACTGGCGTGCAGTTCTTTGAGAACACTGCCATGCTGAAGTGTTTCGAGAACGAGCTTGGTATTTTATTCCTGAAATTCACAGGGTAGACGTTTTCTTGGAAAATGTTCATGCTGCCTTGCGTCAGTTGTAAAATAAACCGAGTATGGTAAGACGGGCCGTGCTGGGAAATCTGCTTCAATGGTTCTTTCGTTTTTATTGGATAACTCGTTATCAACAATCACGAAGAATGTCTGTGGTGGATTCGAATGACTGGGAACACCGGCTTCACTGATGCTGCTTTAGTCATCGTCGGTTTAGTGAATATCTAGTACGTTTTAACCTACAACGGCAAACAAGTGGGCACGGATAGCTTTTCCGTGGCCTGTCAGTGCGATTCTTAGCGGACTTACGAAGCCCATCGTGTAATAGCTCTTGAGTACGACTAAAGAACACTCTCGTGAGAGGTCGTTTTCGGCAGTTTGTCGAATAAATACACGTTGAGGTCAACGATTCCTGAAAGCCGATTGAGTTTCCTCGTGTTGGAGAATTGCTTTGGCACTTTAGAATTCGTTGTGCGAAATATTTGTCACAGGTTGATTGGTAGAATGCCTCGTAGGCTGATTTCGGTGAAGTGACTTGCTTTGCAGGTATGGCCTGGATGTTTTGCAAGATATAGCTTGCGCTGGACTCACTGTTTTATTATACTACGTCCAACTAGGAGTCTTTTTGCTTATTGCAATTCACTGGCGACATCTGTAATCCGAGTGATTTTATGGACTTAAAGGAGAATGCCACCCGATTTAATTAGTCTTGTTTGCCGTCTTAGTCGGTCTATATCCGGCCACATCGCCTCGCATACGGTCGACCTTACCTTGCCAAGAGGTGTCGCGTTAACCTGTGAGGAAGGTGAGAAACGACGCTAGCGACGTCAGTGATTCATATGCAGAGTGAATGCAGCTAAGTTGTGGTGCATCGTTCCCGCGTGTCCGAACTAAGCAGCTGCGAGGAAAGCAGGTATATCGTTTTTTTTTTTACTTCCTCGAGAGTCCGAGATGCTTAGGAAGTGGCTCATGGTAGTGAAGAATGAAATGTACGCTGTAACTAGCAAGTATGAGGCCGTGAAACATCTCCGTGTCTGTGGCCTGCAGACGTCGCAGTGCCTGACGAATGCCGGCTTACCAAATAACTCCATACATGTACGTTCCGTTGTCCGAGCTTGTTCACGGCGCCTCTCTAGTATTTCTTCATCACTGTATTCCTGTTCGAATTGATAGCCTGTAAAACTTAACGATCCACCTGCGAAGTCGGAAATGATGAGCTCTAGCTCGTCCTAAGTCGGGATTGCGAGTTGCCATGTTGGCGTTTATTACTGAGCGTTCTGTTTCAAAATGTATTATTCTCACCCTAACCAAAACTTATATAAAACTGAAACGAAGTCTGTCTCATTAAATGCAATCTGTAATGCCTTTGGAGTGTTCGTGAGTGCAAAGGATTTGAAAAGCCAACAATGAATAAAACACTGCGTTACCCGGCTTTAGGTGCAGTAAAACTAATTTGACGGGACACCTAGGCCTAGTGAGCTCATGCTAATTTCGTGTTTGCTTGCAGAAACTGTTGTGAAACAAGTCGATTTCCATCCCACGGCCAGGTGTTAGGGGAATCCTTATTTACATTTACATTACTCAAATAACGATTGTCAATGTACAATTTCTGCCCTGACGGTGCTGTGGCCAAAGCGGAACCTCAGAATTCGCGGCCCCCGACGAGTAAGTAGATTTGCAGTTTCGTGGCTAATTTACCAACATAATCAGGTGCACATTACTTTGGCTCACTAGTATAGTATTTTCTTGGCTGGAAGTTTAGTTTCCACTGAACTTTGGCTGGTTTATGTTCGTGATGTCTGATCAGTTTCTGAGCCACTGGTGCGGATAACGAGTCAATCCCGGGCCGGCCGCGACGGATCTGATCGGGCTCCGAGGCACTGGCCAGGCTAACAAGCGTTTTGTGTTTAGAACTCAAAAAAATCGCAAGTCTAAACAACACAGATCTAGGTTCTCCCGTCTGTATCTCATTGAAAATACTTCGAAATTATCTCCGAACAGACCCCAGACTCCTGCTACGGACCCGAGTTATTGGCCTGTCGAACTTTGTAGGCTACGGTGTGTCCAAATACCAATAAATGCGTAAGAGCGAAATAAAACAACACGTTTTTATAAGAACTCGGTGTATTTTTAAGGGTTTTACATCGAAGTTTGATGATTGATTGGTGTTCAACGATGACTTCAAGCGATAAGCTGACACCAGTAACCCATGTTGTGAACTGCTGAACAGACTGCGTGTGAAACCGATGACGTCATTGGATAATTTCAACACCTCCGTCTGCCGTCAGGCGTCAGGTAACGCAACCGTACGTGTCATTATGGAGTAGAACTACTCGATCTGAATTGATACAAATTAGGTTTTTTTTGGGTGGCATGCTCCTTTAACACTTGTGGTCATATTTCAAATAAGTGTTTTTACCAAACTGAAGAGCTACAGTTGTCGTATATGAACACCGTTTTGTTGTATTTAATTCTGGATTTTTGCTTGTGTGCATGTTGAAAAAATACACAAAACGTACAGAGAGTGGCGTTGACGAAGTAATATCCCACGAGACATTATTCCGCCATGTCGAGTGGGATATATATAGGTTATCCCACATACATAGAAATACTATTGCCATATCCTATCGAGAATTCATTTCATCTGGGAATGTCCCAACGAGACCGACGTTACCGAGGAATCGGCGCCTGGGTTGAAGACGACATAACTTTAGCAATTGAAAACAGAGACAAAACTGTCATATACTCATAATACCAGCTAATTAAGATTCCTGTTCTGGATGTTACGACTGAGACCTGAATAAATGTCAAGTGTTACTCACACTGTTGCAATTGCATTATTTTAAACTATTTTTCGAAAGTTTGATGACCGAACCAGCTATCGACGTCGAGTCGACATTGACCTACCTTTTGAACTTTCCATGTCAGAGGTCGCTGTTGAAGTAGTGCGGGGGTGAATACGGAAAACATTAACGTATTTCCCTCGACAGATTCAACGCGTATGGGATTAAATATCAACATTTCTTTTATTCTCAGCCTTATTAAAGTTAAAAAACACTCCAAATCAAACTTCATGAAGTGGTGTACCAATTTTAATTTTACACCTTAAAAGGTGTGAAACGTCACGAACATGCACTGAGTCACGACTACTTTGGCGTCTACCTCTCACTCCCTCCCACACACACACACACACACACACACACACACACACACACACACACACACACACACACACACACACACACACACACACACACACACTGCAGTAGCGGTGCCTACTGACACTGGTGAGGTGTCCCGAGAATGTGCACAAACGGACCCTTCCCCGTGTACAAATTTCTGGTGCCTGTGTAACTGACTACAATAGCATGGTGTTTTTGATCACTGCAGGCATATTCCAAGGTCGAGTTGCCCAATCTCAACCGGTGAGGGTGTCAATGAAAGAATATTTCATGTTGAAACGGGTGGTTTCGATTATATATTCTTATGATTTTGTCCGCAAAAATGTTCTGCCACAAATGGTAACTCGAACGCTTGCACTATTTGCAGGAAAGTGGACGAGAATGCGTGCATCCCACACCCCACACTCACCAGCAAATTTATCGACTTTTCAAAGACTTTACGGCGCCACCACACATCAAAGTAAACTGATGGCTATTCATGGGCTTGGCCGAATGTCTATCGGATGAGATGATTGCGGTCGTAACCAACGCACTTGTTTAGCGTATCTGTTTCAAAGTCGAAACCAATAAATAAGGATGGCCACAAAATGAATATTAGCCGTCTTTGAATTTTTAAAATCGGTGCATTGCAAGAGAAACTATACCGAATACGTTTTTTTTTTTCAGCAGCGCTGCTGGGCGACGCCCATTAATGAAGTTTTGTGAATAGACGGGTTACTCTGCACACAGTCTGGCTAAGGCGCGCTTACAACATTGGGGTGACAAAAGGCCAAATGTTAGCGCACGAGTTGCCTCATGCTTCCGTCTCCTTCAATCATCTAAACAACGCGCAATACAATCAATAAATCCAAAAACTAAGAGATAGAAAAGCACTTCAAAACAGCTTCAGACGCCACACGGTAATGATTCATCAGATCTGTGCGCGCATTTCACGTAATCGCGGAGTGAAGTTAGCAGTGAGTTAGAATTGCTATCACAACCGAAACAACAGACCGATAAGAAATTATCGTTCGCCAGATCTCTTACGATACTTTATTGTTACTTGTCGCGACTACAACCCTATTACTGAAAACTCCATTTTACAAACCAATCGTGGCAAGTCACTGTTTACGTTTTCATGTTTCTAAAGTTATCTTTGAAAATAAAATACCGTCTTAGTTCTAGATAAGATAAACACACCCTCTTTTGCTGGACAGGAACAAGATTTCAGATTTTTTCTCAACGTGCAATGACTGGAGCTGTTTCACTTACAATTATGTCTACCGTAAATAACCATATACATATTGTACTATTACACAGAAACACTGCTAATTTTGCAAACATATACGCACACACTTACACATATACATGTAGTCATTTCTTAAACACTATCAATTTGTTTATCATGTTCTAATCTTTGAAGACATGTAGCAACGATTTAATTATTTTTCTAAGGTGTCAGGTTTATTTATTTAATATTTACATATTGAAGTACTTATACCACTATGTCAGTCTTCTAATCGTATGTTAAATATATGAATAGGTAAATATTAATTACTTTCTGGGGTCAGCTCATGGTCTCAGAGCGACTCTCTATCGGCATATGTTGTGTGAGAAGTCGTTTTAATATTTCACGGATCAGTTACAGTGACAAAAACAAATTGCGTTAAAAAGTTAACTTCAGTGAAATCGCGGTTCTGGACTAAATTTAAAACGGTTAAATAAAGCACAAATGTAATAAAATTGACATGAAGCATTATACATATCAAAACAAATTGTTTTGTGTTAGTATATCAATACTGTATTCAAAGGGCCACGGTTCCGATTCGCATCGATTCTTATTTTGGGTTGCACGTTTTTACCCTGAAGCTAACAGTTTTGAAAACTAATTTTGAAAGTGTTTATTGGCTTAAAATTTTTAGAGGAAAGGCTTAAGTTTTGTGATTTAAATTTGTCTCAAACATGGTAAAACTTATGGATGCAAAGATTATGTGCCAAAGTTACGTTTTCGTCGTTTTTGACATTTTTTACTCTTAGTTGAACTAGAAAGCGTGTTTAAAAAGTTGCGTTTTAGTTGTTGATGGATACTCGTGAACGGAAGGCGAGATTCAAGACATACTTCGAAGACTCGTCCCGTCATTCTTTGCCCTAAGCATGGTCTCAAGAAAACGAACTGCTAGACTTATATAAGCCCACAAATAATCACGTTGAGACAACTTTTGTAGCCCTAAGTGCTCTATACTTTCGTGTTTTTTTCATAAAAGGATCAAAAACATTTTATTGCACCTTCGAAATCTAATTTAAGAAAATCATACTTTTAAACGAGATAAGTGGGCAAATGTTTTGTTACATTAATTCATTACACTAAATTTATAACAGATACATCGTGGTAGACAACCTTCGGCCCACATGGATCGTACAAGTCATTCTCATTGTTCTTTTATCACGAACACAAGTCTTTTCTCGAACTGTATTATTTCGTGTACCGAAACAAATTTTCTTTCTCGTTAACAAAAGTTTCATGATGAACGAGTTGCGTTCGTGAGAACTTTAATACTTTAATGCATTCGTGAAAAAACTATATGGAAGCATTCGTGGGACTGTGATGGAAGACAACTGTCAACTCTGATGTTCTGGTGTAAAATATTATTTGTGTTTTTGTATTGGAATTTTTTTCTGGTGTAAAACATTATTTGTGTTTTTATATTGGTACTTTTTTCTGGTGTAAAATATTATTTTTGTTTCGTATTGGAACTTTTTGGATTGATACATATTATATCTATCTATCTCTATATCTAAGATACACGCAAAAATAAAACATGTCTCTTTTGACGTCCAAGCTAGGGGTGTTGTTTTCATTAACTTTTTAATTCATACGAATAACAAATTTCAATTGTTTCGATTATCTAAAACAACAACACAACGAAATGTACTAATTTTTGTGTAAATTGGTGGCATCAAGTCGTTTATAGGAAGAACACTACAACAGTTATATAAGAATCTGTACTGCATAAACATAATGCGGTAGTTTCCGAACAGATGGTTTTTTGCTCGAGAATTTACATGTATAACAAACGACCGTTGCGCAAGAAATAACGTATACTTACTGTTCGCCAGTTTCTGCTGCTGATCTACACAGTGTCGGCTAAGATGTTTGGAGGTGGAGGCAGGAATCAGTGATTACACAGTGTCAAGCAAAACACTTGACAAAATGTTTCTCTCTCCCATACGTTACTGACCAATCCACACTCGACTGTTTGTTTAGAACAACTCTTATTTATTCATTAGCGCAACACCAGCATCACTTCTTAAAAACGTTTGGTAAGCATATGCTACCGTTACAAAATCGATAGTGGAAACAAACCACATTAACACACAATTTGTTACCAGATGTCGAAAGGACATAAGTGACGTAAATGTAAGAGTGACGCTGGTGACCCAATTCTAATCGCATTTTTCACCCACACGTACACTGACCAAATTTGGAATATTTTCAGATGTAAAAATTCAACATTGTCTTACAATATCGGGCATCAAAAACAATGCTAAATGAACACTGCTGCTTGGGGTAACTGGCTTTCATTTGTCCTCTTCCCTTGCTCGTAAATTGAATCAATCTTTGCCCGATTACCACACGATGTTTGGCAGACCTTGGTGAGCCGACGCGTGGTCGAACCAGTTGACCACCTGGTGCCTGACTCCTCATTCTCATGATTTTTTTTAACTGTCACCCTTTGAACAGTTATGTTTTTTGTAATACATCAACTGTGATTTTACATTTTAACATCTATTTGAGATTTGTCACAATCCCGAACCAGTAGTTCGAGTTGCAACTAATCGGCCTCCGTTAGCCCGTATTCTAGACCATTCAGGATTTTAAAGGCTTGCTGTGAATATTTCTTTTGAGCCAGGCTCAGTCGTTTGTTCGATGTCAGGACGCAAACGCCAATTATCTACCCCGCTGGACGAATACAATAACGTAAACAATGAATTACCTTTCGTGATATCAAAGATGCACGGCGACACCGGTTCAAGTAGAGAAACATTGGACGACTACAAGGCACCACTGAACGACTCGATATCCCAATGTAACAAATCCGTTTAGAATTAAGAAAATGAAAAACCGAGTGACAATATCGCTGGAACACCCTCTAGGACAGTCTTTCGAGAATATTTTTAGCTGAACTGTCAAACAACATAGGTAGAATTTTATCAGGAAGAGAGCGGGAGTTGTCATTGGCGTACGCTGCTGCACCAGCAATATCATTGGAATACGTCGATGTTATAGTGTCCAACAAAATGTCTATGTCCACGTTTGTACACACCTGAGCCATCTGACAACTGACAGCAGTAAAAGCCAAACTATTATGTCGGTGGCGTCACCAGGCTCAGCCGAACATCCTGTCAAACAATTTGAAACTGCACAAATTACGGATTATTTTAATCAAGATTTCAAGTTTAAGAACTTGTCCCTGGGGTTCTTGACACATGGAAAAGACAATAAATGACACTCCCCACATATATCTAATGCTTCTCATGCCAAGAACTGTACCTCGAAATCCAACTTCTGCCCAGTGGTTTGATAATTGGCCCAATTATGTTGCACACTCCGCACAGTTCATGAGAAAGATATTATTGGAACATTTTACAACCGTTTTGGGTAGCAAAATTCACATTTCTTGTCCAAATTTCAAAATTTTAAAAACCTAATCACGTCGATTTTACGAACTTTCCAAATACACTATTTACAAACTTTGAAAATTAAAATATAAAAATACTATTGTAGCCCCCAATCTGTTTATGCTGGGCCTCATTATCTAGAAAACAATAACATCAGCAGCCTCCGGAGAATGCCACCTGATTTAATTAGACTTTTTACCTTCTTAATCGGACTATATCCACGTCACCTCGCATGCGGTCGATCTTACCTCGCCGAGAGGTGTAGCGTTAACGCGTGAGGTAGGTGAGAAAAGACGCTGCGACGTCAGTGGTTCTTCTTCACAATGATTGCCGCTATGGGGTGGTGTGTCGTTCCCTCTTGTGTGAGACATGAAGCTGCGAGGAAAGCGGGTACACGTATTGACAAAATGTGGTATCGTTGGAAAGGAGAATGGCTGGGCTTTCCATTGGTATGCAATGTGATTTAATTCAATCAAAAGTAATAAGAGTGAACAAAAATTTCCAAACTTTTGTTGAGGTGTTTATTTGAATTTCAGTGTATTTCAAAGAAATTTTGTTTTAGTCCACTAATTGCGTATTCTAATTTCGTTATTATCAGAACCGATAGAGAACAAAAGTGTCATAGTGAAAACGTTTTTATCCCGAATTATGTATATCTCTTTTTATATATGCATTTATTGGCAATAAGAAAAACATTAAAATATCATAAAAAGACAAAGAACACCACAGACACGCACGCACACACACGCATACCCATAACTAATCCTCTTGACTGCTAAGAAAAACCGTTTCAAAAATACACCATCTTGTTTGTATGAATTCTAAATTCAAATCCTTACGAGCATTATACTTTTCACTCGTATAATATTCTTTGATGAAGTTAAAAAATCAACTTAGAAGTAATCTTTTTGATCCAAACTTTTGGATATAAATAAACTGTTTACCCAATAATAAAACAATGTTTTTAAAATTTTATTTTTTATCAAAAAACCCAAAAATAACGTTGTTGCAGGAGAGAGTGCCGACACACGGGGGATTTGCTTTGTTTAGAATTTCATTATTAACTCTTGTCCAAAGTGAATTTACCGTTTCACATTCCCAAAATAATTGTTTCAAAGTCTCTTTCGATTGTCCACAAAAGGAACAAGAGCCGTCATCCGTAACTTGAATTATTTTTAAAAAAGAGTTAGTAGTCAAAATTCTCGTCAAGAGTCTGAACTGAAGCCACCTAATTCTTGGGTCTCTTGTTGTGTTATATAGAAGGGAATAAACATCTTCCCATGAAAAATTAGTTGTGTTTACGTTCAGTTCGTAGACCCATTTTGACTCCGCTTTTGAGACGTCGAAACTATAATTTAATTGTGTACAGATATGTTGACATCCTCTCTCGCCATTTTTCACTTTCATTAGAATCGTTGGCATAACAGGACAATACGCACCAAAACTAACAACTATATCAATACCACATTCCTGTTGGTACTAAGATATTACTGAAATTAGACTATTATACTCCATAAAGCTCGTTTTGATACCTAAAATAACCACAATAAATCTATAGTTCAAAATGTTACCGTCTGGGGAAAACAAGTCCTTTATAAAGACTATGCCTCTATTGCACCAGTTCCTGTAGAAAATACATTTTCCTCCTGCCTGCAGATCACTGCTAAACCATTAAGGTTGGTTAAGAAAATCTATCTGATTTTTGATCTTCAAACAATTTCCAAAGGAGATTACACATTCAAAAAAATCTTTCCAGAAGTGATTGTCAGTATTAGGCAACTTTATCTTGAGAAAGTCAATTCCGTACTTAGCGAAATTTCTAAATTCAGAAAAAAATCAAATGAAAGAAACCGGCAGTCTTAGACTGGCCGTTTACAAATTTTGTTCACATGTTAATCTTTAAAGCCTTACAGAATGAAAATATGTTGATCATTCTGATACCTTCTTCATTATAATTACAAACATCTCGGGAGCACTTAATTTGGTCATTGCGACCTTGCCAGAGGACTTTAACAAACACTGAGTTCAGTTTTTCTATTCTATTTCGAAGGTTGTGGCAAGGATTCCAGAAGATGTACAATTTTTGAAACCGCTAGCGCTTTGATTACTGTAATCCTCTCGAAAGGCGTCAAAATTCTTTTAGACCAATTTTTCAAATTTATTTCAATATCTTTCAATTTCGCCAAGTAATTGTGATCTGCCATATCGTGTAAGCTGACTTGGAAATTAATCCCCAAGAACATGAAATTTGTTTTTGTCCATGATAGCTGTGAATTATGTGTATCTCACTGCGCTAAGGTTAGCAAGTCAAACCTAAGATTTCTGTGTGTCTATCAATTTTTAGGATCACGTTTGACAACTCTAGTCTATTTGTGACCATTGTGCCCTGATGGAATTGGATGGGTACGGCAGCAGTGTTCACATAGCTACAGCTTAGAGATGGCATCCAAGCTGGCGTGATGCTGGGTGTTGGGTAGAGGGCGGTTGGGGAACAACGTTATCTTCTGACCTTCCGGGCAGCAGAAGTTATAGATCCATCACTAAGCGAACGTCTGCCGTTTCTTTCTGTCAACATATTGAAAATGTCTACGCTAAAATAATTTATTCCAATTTAAAGTTTGCAATATCATTTAGAACGAAATAGCTTTGTGCGGGTATCTTCTGAGCCAATATGTAGCTATCAAAACAAGAGTTGCATCTAAAATGATCAAGGTGATCTCGTTTGCTGGCAAGTGTAGCATACATAACACGTGTACATGAACACAGCAGTGGCAGATCTACGTTTTCAGTGAAGAGGGGTTAGGATTCGGGCGAATCTGAGGCGCGTAGCACCGAGTGCAGGCAATGTCGGGAGGGGGTTTCTCCCCTCCCATGTAAGATTTTCTTGATTTTTAGTAGCTAATTTCGTTTTCCTGACGACATTTTTTTATTTTTATTTTTGATCCTGTCCCAAGGGGGAGAGGGGGTTGAACCCCTGTACTCCCCGGTAGATCCGCCTCTGTATGACACAGTACTTGGAATGGGATATCATGAGAAGCTTTGCCTCGAGTATCTGTAGTTTCGTTTTGGTTTTAATTTGTAGCACACAAAACCCCACAAAAGCTACAATAATTACATTGAAGCGATAATTCAAATAATAATTCAAGTATTTTTTAATATAAATTTCTTTGTCTGCCACATCATCAACTCGGGCTCACGCATGGTCTCGACACTTTTCCCGACGGACAGGTAGGATGACTTTTGTACCTTGTTTAAATCACATTTTGGTAAGAAGTCTTTCACTACTGTGTCCGGCAGGGCACAAATTCCAAAACTGGTAACTCTTTCAGCGACCTGATGAAACTAACCAGAGGAACACTTAAAATGTACCCTAGTACATACAGAAACGTATGTCTGTGGGTGTCTGAACTCCAGATGGAGCACATCGAGACCTAATAGGGGGGGGGGAACTGAGCTTGGTTAAACAGTCGAAGTACTGAACACAAAAATCTGATTTAAAACCGGTTAATATGAGCGATTGTTCCACAGTACTGAACACCAATTTTGTTTGGTTCAGTTGAATTCCATTTTTATCCTCGATTCTCCGTTTTCACGGTTCAGTTCCTGGGCTATATGTGACTATTTCTACGAAAATCAGAAAATAATACTGTTTGTAGTCGTGTCAGAAACCGGGTTTTTTCCTTTTATAGTTCCGTAAAATGCAAAATGACGTATTGTTTCGAATAACAATGACACATTATACAAAAATATCAAAAATTAAAACCATTAAATCTGAACTGCAATTAGCAATACACATCTTTCTTACTTGACATTGAACCACAAAGACAATTATAAAGTTATTGAAAGTGATGAAGGAAGCAAGTGATTAACAAACATAGTGTGGCACGATTGTTCATTACAAATCAGTTTTAGCCAGTACCTCGAGTATCTAACCAAGCTCAGTCATGCCCCCTTCGGATGGTGTCCCAGGGGCCACATAGTTCCAAAGTGAAGACTCCGGCAGACACTCATTTCTATAGTACTGGTGTGCACTTTAAGGGCCCGGGTGGTCAAACGTTGGTATCTCGTTCATTGCTAAGTGCCCTGAGCTGACGGTCTACTCAGTCTTCAGCAAAAACGAATTGTTAGGAACACACTGCTAACAGCAACATAACGTTATAGTCCCCCCGGACGAAAAGGTCCAGTCCCAGACTATCCGTTAAAGATAAGCTATAGATGGA